>JASDQU010422067.1:0-10097 GCA_032191745.1 Picea mariana
AGTGCTCGGAATGCGACGAAAATAGTGCCATTGCGTCTGTCTCGTCTTCCTGATTTCGACAGTATATTTACTTTGTCAAATGGATGCCGTATGGAGAAGATATCGCGATCTGTTCGCCAAGGCAAACATGCAAAAATTTTGGATGTTGACTGTACCTGTCTGTACAGTCTGTACAGTCTGTATGGTGATGTGGCAGAGCCGTACCATCCGTACGATGATGTGTTAGGTGGATGACATGGCACGCTTTCATTGGTTGATGGTTGTCGAATCGATGGATGACACGTGTCATTGGTGGCCAATGATGTGAGGACACATGGCCCAATCCATTGGCGCCACCTGTCACTCGTTGACTGGTTGATATGGTTATGTAAAACTAATGGAGGCCGTGGGGTTCAACCCCCGGACCTCCCACATCACAAACCTTTACAAACCTCCGCTAACCATTATGTCGCCCATTTTTCCTTGTCATATATGTCTATGCATATATATTTATTGTGGTGCATTGTATTAAATGGAAAGGGGTCAGGCCGGGGCTTAGCCCCGGCCTGTGGACATTGGCATTGTAATATAACCGTGTTACATAGTTGACAGTTGGAAAACGTGCATGGTCTATATTACATAACCCGTATACCAAACAGTTGACCCGTGGTCTCATTGCATATAACCACTATATATTATATGGTGCGTGTGGTAACAGTGGGCGCGGGGTTTATAACCCATAGCCCACGGTTTATATGTGTTGCGCCATGTGCCCGAGACCTGGAAGCAGAAGTTCCAACGGTTGTAACTGTTAACCACCTTTTGATAAGCTTGCGGTCCTATGACCATTCATACGCCCAGGTGCCGAGGCGGTTAGGGGCTGGCGCGCCCTTAATCGTTCTACGGTTCGCACCGTTGGCGCAGTTGCACCCGGTGCTAGGTTTTTGCACTTAAAAGAGTGTGTGAGCCAGGTTCAAGAAGAGGGGGTGCGAATTGTAGAACTAGAGACAACAAGCTTGAAGAGGGAGACTTCCAGGAGGCCTAACTTCTTCATTTTTCGACCGATTGAGGTGCCGAAAGAGCCCAGACAGGGGTTTTGGGACGCTGGGAAGCCATTGGAGCAGTCGGTTTGTTAGTTTGAGCATTGTAAGACATGTTTTTGAGAAAGTTTTGAGAAATTAATAATAATGATCCATTGGAAGCTGGACCAGGAGATGTAGCCCATAAGAGGGGTGAACTCCTTTATCAATTGCTGTGCATATGTGTTTATGTTCAATGTTTATGCTGCTGTCTATGTGTATTTTGCATAAGTAATCCTTAATTTATGTGTTGCAAACTGATCCATTTGCTTTAAACACATGACATTTCACTTGCAATAATTATTCAAGTTTTTCAAGTCTTCTTCATTTTTAGATCAGCGGAAGTTCATAGACTCATTTTCAGTAGTAATTGCACCACTCCATGCCATAACAACCAGTGGTAACAGTTTTTAGTGGGGGAAGAATCAATAGAAGGCCTTTATTGAGTTGAAAAGGAATAGTAGTCAAGCGCCAGTGCTCGTTCTATGAAACTTGTAGAATCCATTGGAAGTGGAGACAGATGCAAGTGGGTATACCATGGGAGCAATTTTTATGCAAGGAGGAAGGTCAGTATGCTATCATTCTAAAACATTTCATGGGAAAGTTCTCAACTACCTTACCTATGACAAGGAAATACATGCCCTGGTTCAGGATGTCAAGAAGAGGAAGCACTATATGATGGGAAAGGATATCATCATCCAGAGAGATAACCAACCACTATAGTATTTGCAGGCCTAGAGTAAGCTACAACAAATTAGGAATTACAAGTGGATGGTGTTTTTCCATCAATTTCATCTAGTCATCAAGTATAATAAGGGAAACACTAATAATTTTGCATACATGCTCTCACAACCACCCACATCCAATATTACAGCTTTGGTAACTTTCCCATAGAAATTTTTTTCTCACTCCATGCATATTGCTTGGATGGCCTTCCATTTCCCTCTACAGAATTGAAGTCCCATTTTTGTTCATTTCAGAGATAAAATACACATTTTTGTACATATGCATGCCCTACTAGTTAGGAAACTAGTGTATACTCAGTTTGCTCCACTACAATCCGTGTACATCAGGTTTGGTGGTAGAAAAATTTAAAAAAAATGTCAGGTTTCCATGCCATGTCACGAGATACATGATCATTGACCTTCCATCTATTGGAGATGCTCCGAATCGAACCTTCAATTCCATTTGGAGGCTATAAATTGAGTCATATTCAAGCCTTGGACAATCAACAATTGAACTTTGAGAGAAAAGATACTCTAGAGAAATTTCACTTCATATTGAGTTTGCATCCCTTTGTCCTTGAAAGTATGAACTCCTTGTGCTCAAAACCCAAGCTATTCCTACTTTGTGATGGAGAACCTTATTGACTCATACATGTGAGCTTGCCTTTGCGTAGGATTGAAGTAGTGGAGGCCCAACTAGACAGACTTAGTTTCTCGTTTTCGATATGTATCGTTACAGAAGTTTGTCACCTATTGTTGTAGGTGAATCACCCTGTGGACAAGTGGATTCCCTCTTGGTCTCTAGACTCCTAAGGCCAAGACATAAAGTGATTAACATGGACACTGACTTTCTTTTATATCTAATCAAACTAATGAATGAAAGAGAAGAAAAAAGATAAGTACCTTATAAGTGATGTTTGTCCCTGCAAAGTCCAGGCTGAGCTTCGATCTTGAGCTCCCAAAGACTTCCTACTCTACTGAGATTAGCTCAATCATAGATCCATCTACTGCAGACAAACTCATATGGAACAAACACAAGTTTGAAAGAAACAGGCCAAGCATTGATTATATTAATGAGAACAAGTAAAATTACTTACAATCCTTTGAATGAAAGTGCAACAGCCTCTTCCAGTTCTCCTTGTCCAACCCCTTTAATCAATCAATATCCACTGATTGCTTTGATGGAATCTCACTCATGAGATCATAAGTTTCACATTTCCAATCTCCATTGTCATTCTCTGTCAATACCACTTATAGGATCATAAGTTTGGCATCAAACTCTAGTCTCTATTTGTCCTTTCACCATGAGAAGGCCTCCTTATATAACCTTGGAGGGGTTCAACCACTTGAGAGATCTTTGGGATGAGTTGAGGATTCCTCTCCTTCAGTTGAGGATCTCCCCTAAGATCATGCCTTGACCATCTATTCGAATCCAACTACCTTCAAGATTTGAGGGATTCTTCCCTAATTCGCCTCAACAAACCCAAAATTTTCTCAAAAGAGGGTAGCGCTCCCCCATAAGGGTGCATAGGGCGCTCAAGCACTCCCTATATAATCTCAGGGTGTGCCAACACTCCCTAACAGTGGGTAGGGGAGCGCTCCTCTCCAAAAATCAATTTTTTTGTGGTTTTCTCAATGAAAAAGGTCTTGTACTTCTTGCCAAGTGATTTTTCTTCTTTCAAACTATCTTTTGAGGTGTCTTAAGTGTCTTCATGATGTTGTTATGGGAACGACATAGGCAAGATGAAAACATACTGTTTTTGACACTTGTAACACTTATAGTCAAGATGCGACACTTGCAGACAAGATGCGACACTTACAACACTCGTAATGACGACACTTGCAACACTATCGAAGTGAGTAATTTTGAGGTGTAACAGATTTCCCCCCAAAGTATGAAGTTAGAAGACGATGATGAATGAAGTACTTTGTAGACTTTTTCGAGCAAGGGTTTTTATATTCATTGATGTGGGTTTTTATATCCATTGATGAAACAACAGTCAGCTACTCTTAAAGTTGCTGAAAGCTTTAGAGTGCAACCTCTCTGCAATTATCACCTAATGTTTGTTGTTGTTGCAGACATTGCCGATGACTGTTTCTGCACTTGCTTTTGATGATATTCAAGCAAAGGAGGATGCTGCTATTCATATAAGAAAGATGTTATGTATAGGTCAGATTCTTTTTTATGTAACCCATAAGAACGTACCATGTCTGATCAGAAAACCACAAGCAGAATCATAATTTTATTGCAATCTAGAAGTCTTCCCAACTCTTATTAATACCTTGTGTGTGTAGAAAGTGATTCTCCAATCGATACAGTCATTCGGTCCGGTGCAGTTCCCCTGCTTGTCGATATTCTTAGGATGGGCGACATGCCTCAACTTTAGGTAAGATGCAACTACATTGACTGATGATACATCCATTTCCACTTGAAAAGCAAATTTCAATTTAATTTTCTTACATAATTTGTGTTTTAAGTTTTGACATTTTCATTACGCCGAAAGGCGTACACCTATTGGCAATGGGCACAATTAATCATCTTTTAAACTAAAATTCTAATCTGATGGCTAACAATTGAAGATGCTGGCATATTCTTAGTCATCCTCCCAAATCAATGAATGTGATTTACTCTTCATAACTTCCTTGTATTTTTGAATACATCCGTTAACCTGTTTACTTTTTAACATTTACCTAATCATATTAAAAAATTACTGTATCACTATATGATTGCCACTTTAAATGATTAACGTTTAGGATTACCATGTTCCTCAACTGGCATATTAGATTAAGATTACCATGTTCCTCAACTGGCATATTAGATAAGCGTTCTATTTTTTTTTTGTCTGTCTGCGTGTTTCATATTGAATTGCCCAGGGTGGAATACTATTGGATTGTCGAGCGTTTCATATTGCGTGTTATTGAATCGCCCAGGGTGGAATACTATTGGATTGCCGAGCGTTTCATATTGAGCGTTTGCATTCCATTAGGTCTCCCACGCCGGAATATAAAATTTGTCGCGTTTGCATTTTTTTTCATATCGCCGAGCAGCCACCTTGTGACCTCCTCACAATTTTCTACGGAAACGTTTACAATGTCCCGGCAGATAAGTTGCTATACAGTTCAGATTTTTTTTAAATGGGATTTTGTGTTTCTATGCACTGTAAATTAAACAATAGGATTAGTTCATGCAATCTCATTTACCTCTTACTCTCAGCCGCGCCCAATCTTCTCAGACTATAAATGTAGGTAAGTTACATGTAGCGAAATACTGAATACAAAGAAAACTAATTTGGTTACAAATTGGAAAATTGAGTTATGTTTGCAATGGGTGTTTGCAGCGGCTCTTCCAATTAGTGGGAAGTTTTCCATACAACGGTTTTTAGAGAAAATGAATGACAGGCTCTACTAAAGAGCACCTTGCGCTCCTCTGCAAAACTAATCGATGATTGTATTGGGTTATCCTTATAATATTATTTTAAGAAGTTATTGGATTCTTGTACATTTTTGCATGAAATCTTCTTAATTTTGTCAACATAATTCAGGAATTCGAGTAGAAAACTCAATATTGAATAGAATAAGTTACTCTAACCTCTTTGAACGGTCGGACACAATTATTTGTACATATCAAGAGATTTTCGAAAATGGGAATCAGTTATATTATATTGGCAAGTAGAACTCGCAAATTTTTTTAGTGTATGATGGCTTTCAAGATTTGGTGAAAAAGGTTTGTCTGAACAAAAAAATTGTTTTGGTTTTTTAATATTTGTTCTGAGTGCGTATCTCATTTTTTTAAATCCCTTTTAGAGAAACGAAGTCCTCCGAGTTCAGAGTCGGAAGGAGATTTTTTTCATTTTGGCTGACAATATTATTGTTACAAGGAGATGATGGAATGAACAAATCAGCTTCATCAGACTTTTTTTTCATTTTGGCTGACAACATAATTGAGGAAATGAGATTTACTAGACTTTTTTTCATTTTGATTGACAATATCATTGTTAATGGAATGAGAAAATGAGCGTCATCAAAATTTTTCTTCATTCCAACATGCAATATAATTGCTGTAAGGAGGTCAACAGTTTCATATTCTTCAATTGTTTCATATTCTTCATTTCATCTTACCAATCATAAGCCTTTCGGCGTTCACCAACCACGATTTAGCAGCTGTGCTAGTTATAATTCAATTAGGTAGTTAAATTGTAATTTAAATTATATTTTTAAATGTATAAATAGATAAATAAATTCAATATATTGAAAAACTCCTAAAATTATAATCTTCTTACATTCTTATATACTATTTTATAAAATAAAATTTTAATATAAAACTATAATTAATTTATAAATATTTTTTTAAATATGATAAGATAAATAATTCACTTGTCGAGATTAGTTTGAGACACTATGTAGAAGTCCAATCTGTCATTTTTTTTTTTTTATATATAAATGAAACATATAAAAAAGTAGGTTGGCTTTACACAGCTTATAAGTCTTATATACTATTTTATAAAATGAAGTTTTCAGATGAAGCTATAATTAGTTTATAATTATTTTTTAAATATGATAAGATAAATAATGCACTTGTCAAGTCTGGTCTGGACACTATCTAGAAGTCCAATCTATCATTTTTATCATTTTTTATTTTTTTTATGTAAATGGAATATTTTTTTTATATGTAAATGGAATATATGAAATAGTTTATAATATTTTAAAACTCCTCTCCTCTCGGTGAGTGCTGCTATTTAGTTGTGAAGATTGATAACTTGTTATCGTACATTATAATACAGTTAGAAGCAGCTTGGGCTTTGAAAAATATAGTCGCGGGTACCTCTGAGCATACAAAGGTTGTGATCGACCACGGAACACTGCCTATACTTGTGGAGCTTCTTACCTCTGTGAATGTTGATGTTAGATAACAGGTACAGTAATTACCTCATAATCTTCATAATCTGCATCCAACTGAGTTTTTACAATTATAATCTTATTTTTCTCAACTATCTTTATATCTTCTGTACATTTGAATTTTAATAATCACACTATTCCTTGATATTGAGTTCAGCTGGTGTTCGTATAAGGCTCTTTGTGTTTTGGGAAATATTGTTGGAGACTGTCCAGCATATAGGGATCTCGCACTCGGTCATGGAGCATTAAGTCACGTGCTTGCGCAGTTTAATGAGACTGCCAGAATTTCAATGATAAGAATTGCTGCACGGATTCTATCAACTTTTTGTGGTGGTCAACCCCAACCTCAATTTGATCAGGTAAGCAGAATCCATCGTCTTTAAAAAAGGCTCAATAGATTTGGACGTTAGATAGATTTGGACGTGCCTGATAGATTTGGACGTTAGATGCATCTAGATGTTTGGTCATTACAATGATTTTATTATCAGGCTTTAAAAAATGCTCAATAATTTGGGTTTCAGAAAGAAATTGCTTGTAATTCCAGGAATATGATTATTTGATTCTATGAAGTCTGGGAGTTTAATCAGCTTAATGATAGATTTGGATGTTAGATCGATCTAGATGTCTGGTCATTACAATGACTTCATTATCAGGCTTTAAAAAATGCTTAATAATTTGGGTTTCAGAAAGAAATTGCTTGTAATTCTAGGAATATGAGTAATTCCAAGAATATGATTACTTGACTCGATGAAGTCTGGGAGTTTAATCAGCTTAATGATACATTTGGACGTTAGATGGATCTAGATGTTTGGTCATACAATGACTTCATTATCAAGCTTTAAAAAAGGCTCAATAATTTGGGTTTCAAAAAGAAATTGCTTGTATTTCCAAGAATATGGGTACTTGATTCTATGAAGACTGGGAGTTTAATCAGCTTAATGATAGATTTGGATGTTAGATCGATCTATATGTTTGATCTTTACAATGAATTCATTATGAGGTTTTAAAAAATGCTCAATAATTTGGGTTTCAGAAAGAAATTGCTTGTAATTCCAGGAATATGATTACTTGATTCTATGGACTCTGGGAGTTTAATCAGCATAACGATAGATTTGGACGTTAGATCCATCCATCTAGATGTTTGGTCATTACAATGACTTCATTATCAATCTTTAGAAAATGCTCAATAATTTGGGTTTCAGAAAGAAATTGCTTGTAATTCCAGGAATATGACTACTTGATTCTATGAACTCTAGGAGTTTAATCAGCTTAACTATAGATTTGGACGTTAGATGGATCTAGATGTTTGGTCATTACAATGACTTCATTATCAGGATTTAAAAGATGCTCAATAATTTTGGTTTCATAAAGAAATTGCTTGTAATTTCAGGAATATGAGTACTTGACTGTATGAAGTCTGGGAGTTTAATCAACTTAATGATAGATTTGGACGTTAGATTGATCTAGATGTTTGGTCATTACCATGAATTCATTATTAGGGTTTAAAAATGCTCAATAATTTGGGTTTCAGAAAGAAATTGCTTGTAATTCCAGGAATATGAGTACATGATTCTATGAAGTCTGGGAGTTTAATCAGCTAAATGATAAATTTGGACGTTAAATCGATCTAGATGTTTGGTCATTACAATGACTTCATTATCAGGATTTAAAAAATACTCAATAATTTGGGTTTCAGAAAGAAATTGCTTGTAATTCCAGGAATATGAGTATTTGACTATGAAGTCTGGGAGTTTAATCAGCTTAATGATAGATTTGCACGTTAGATTCTACATGTTTGGTCATTACAATGAATTCATTATCAGGCTTTAAAAAATGCTCAATAATTTGGGTTTCAGAAAGAAATTGCTTGTAATTCCAGGAAGATGAGTACTTGATTCTATGAAGTCTGGGAGTTTAATCAGCATAATCATATTGCTATATATATATATATATATTGCAATATGAGTTTAATCAGCTTAATCATTAATTAGCAATATGATTAAGCTAATTAAACTCCCAGACTTCATAGAATCAAGGACTCATCTTCTTGGAATTACAAGCAATTTCTTTCTGAAACCCAAATTATTGAGTATTTTTTAAAGCCTGATAATGAATTCATTGTAATGACCAAACATGTAGATCGATCTAACGTGCAAATCTATCATTAAGCTGATTAAACTCCCACACTTCATAGTCAAATACTCATATTCCTGGAATTACAAGCAATTTCTTTCTGAAACCCAAATTATTGAGTATTTTTTAAATCCTGATAATGAAGTCATTGTAATGACCAAACATCTAGATCGATTTAACGTCCAAATCTATCATTTAGCTAATTAAACTCCCAGACTTCATAGAATCAGGTACTCATATTCCTGGAATTACAATCAATTTCTTTCTGAAACCCAAATTATTGAGCATTTTTAAACCCTAATAATGAAGTCATTGTAATGACCAAACATCTAGATCGATCTAATGTCCAAATCTATCATTAAGCTGATTAAACTCCCAGACTTCATACAGTCAAGTACTCATATTCCTGGAATTACAAGCAATTTCTTTATGAAACCTAAATTATTGATCATTTTTTAAATCCTGATAATGAAGTCATTGTAATGACCAAACATCTAGATCCATCTAACGTCCAAATCTATAGTTAAGCTGATTAAATTCCCAGAGTTCATAGAATCAAGTAGTCATATTCTTGGAATTACAAGCAATTTCTTTCTGAAACCCAAATTATTGAGCATTTTCTAAAGCTTGATAATGAAGTCATTGTAATGAAAAAACATCTAGATGGATGGATCTAACGTCCAAATCTATCGTTAAGGTGATTAAACTCCCAGAGTCCATAGAATCAAGTAATCATATTCCTGGAATTACAAGCAATTTCTTTCTGAAACCCAAATTATTGAGCATTTTTTAAAACCTCATAATGAAGTCATTGTAATGATCAAACATATAGATCGATCTAACGTCCAAATCTATCATTAAGCTGATTAAACTCCCAGTCTTCATAGAATCAATTACTCATATTCCTGGAAATACAAGCAATTTCATTCTGAAACCCAAATTATTGAGCCTTTTTTAAAGCCTGATAATGAAGTCATTGTAATGACCAAACATCTAGATCCATCTAACGTCCAAATGTATTATTAAGCTGATTAAACTCCCAGACTTCATCGAGTCAAGTAATCATATTCCTGGAATTACTCATATTCCTGGAATTACAAGCAATTTCTCTCTGAAACCCAAATTATTAAGCATTTTTTAAAGCCTGATAATGAAGTCATTGTAATGACCAAACATCTAGATCGATCTAACATCCAAATCTATCATTAAGTTGATTAAACTCCCGGACTTCGTAGAATCAAATAATCATATTCCTAGAATTACAAGCAATTTCTTTCTGAAACCC
>JASDQU010422068.1:0-10207 GCA_032191745.1 Picea mariana
CTATATATATATATATATATATATATATATATATATTTCTAGATTTCATAAGCCATAAAATTACTAAGTTCATGGGAAGAGGAATTATCCTTTCTATCTTCCATATGCTCATTACCACCATCAAGTACTTAAGAAAGGGTCAACCCTATTGAGTTTTTTTGAATAGGATAATGGGCAGCTTCTTGTAAAATCAAACTATTAAAGTGATCTGGATACAAAAAATAATAAGTAGAAGAATTAAGAGAATGAAAAGCCTCTCTTGAACACGAAATATTTCCAAAAGGTTCTTCTTTGAATGGTATTTCCTCTTCCTTAAGAAAATTGGTGATTGATTTTGAATTGGTAGGCTCCACACTAGGAATCGTTTCATAATCAACACCTTCTTCCTCAAAACTATTTCCTCTTCCAAGAAAAAAGTGGATTGTTGTGCTAAAAGCATTATTTCTCATATGTTTATTTCCTCTCCTTGAGTTAAATAATAAACATTGTTGTTTTGCTCATGAAAAATATGAGAATATGAAATATCTGTCAAAGAATACTCATGGTTAGAGGAGAAGAGAAAATCACAAGAATTTCCAGAACATGAAAGTACAATAAATAATGTAAAATAAATGGGAAAACATTCTTGATCTATCTCAGTTAAAATAAGAGAGACTATAAAAATAGAACACATCAAATCAACAAAAATTAATTCCACTTTATGCATTGGTGAGGAAGGTTTCATGTCATGTGTGTCCATATTTTCCTCATTAAAATAATGATCAGCATTCATGTCTTGCTCCATAGCTTCCTCCTCCATCTCTTGTGATGGAAAAGACGATATATGATAATGAGAACCTAGCATAATCATCGGTGTGACACGAAGTGTCCCATTATCAACAAAAAAACCCTCCTATTGATCAGATATATAAAAATATGAACTCAAATTCACTACCCAAACATTTTCGTTTTCATCACAAGGAAGGAAGGGGAGAGTGGAATGGTGGGAGGATACATATGTTTCTTATGGAAAAATAAGTTGTTGATGATATATATCTCCTAGAGTGAAGAAAGATGCAAACCCATGTTGTCCAACCAAGTCTTTGGTAACTTCAGAATTTTCATGTGAAGCAAAATTAGAATGTAAACCAACTTCAAGGAATGGTTTGGATTCTCCATTCACTTGCTAATCTTGTTCAATAGAAAGGGAAATTAAGTGTAGAAGAAAATCAGTGATAAAAAGAATAACATCCAAAGGAAATCTATAGAAAAAATTGCATAAATCTATGAAGAAATTCTTCAAGAGATTCATCTTTTTTCTTCTTAATCTCTTATATTTCTGCATGCCATTCATCATAATTATAATTTTCAAAATCATGCAAAAACTATGCCTATGAGTGAATAGAGGCAGCTAAAAAAATCTTACACTAGCTCTTGACCCATCCTGCGAAAGTGAGAGTGAAAAACCTACAAATGACACCTTCATGAGACATATTTAGAGAAAAAAAATTCTAGAATTGTGTTAGCATTAGAAGTCACTCCTGGATTGCTTGCAGGAGTAGAGACCAACGCCCATCAGTTTATGTCATGATTTGTTTATAAAGGGTGATCAAATGGAGATAATGGCTCTAGGAGGTATCACTCTAACTCAGGGACTGAGTCTGGTACATGAAGGACAGAGGAGGTCTAGAATCCTAACTTCAGCCAGTGGGTTGATTTAAAGATGAACAGATGGAAGACTTAAAAGAAAGTGAACAAACAGATCTGGGCATCAGGCTTGCAGCGGTTTATAGAGGAAAAACTCTGAAAACAGGATCCTCCTGGTTCAGGGCTTCAAGAAACTGAAAGAGGACTTGACTGGATCCTCCAATTCCAAGTCGTTCAGCGTTAAGGAAATCACAGGGACTGATTAGAGGCTCCATAACTATTACAGTGATCCATTACAACATCATCCTATAATAGTTACAGCTCGACTGGATCCTCCAATTCCGAGCTGATCTAACACAGTGTAAACAAAGATGTGATAGAAACTGGCATTCATAAGGCAAGAAGTCTCCAAAGCTCATACATAACCATAACAATAATGCTTCATTAAAATTTTACAACCCAGGAGCTCTGCTCAACCATCGATCCAGGAGTGACTTCTAACGCTAACATTTATGGCGCCGTTTCCGGGGACGAAGTTGAATATTTTCCCTGGGCAGAACGACAATGATTAACTGATTCTGAAGGTGCATCAGATATCAGAATTATCAAGATTGCTACTGTGCACCTGGCGACTCCACTGTGGCGACTCCATTGTTTCCACTTTACTGTTTCAGTTGTGGCCACTGTTGGCACACCTGAAAGCTGACCCAGAAGAGCTTTCTCGAGAAGGTTTCAGCGGCTACTTTCTCAGCCTGAGAAGTTTCTTGGGGTAACGACAATGTTTAGATCTGGCCTTTGATGGTGAACAAGGACCAGACACACTTGAAGCTGCACATCCTTCACCTGGCGAATCCATGATTCAAGGATCGATTGGCGACTCCACTGGTTTGATATGGAGAAAATTCTGGCTCAAAGGTTTGCTTTCTGTGACTTTTCCCAGATAGTTGGTTTTCCTAATGCGCTTCCTGATAGGGACATCTGGGAATATTTCCTCCCTGAATTTCATGCAAAGCATTGGGAGGAACCAGCTGAGCATTTACTGGACTTCCATGAAGCTATTCACCGACACCATATCATGCATGAGGATGTCCAGATTAAGATTTTTCGGTATTCATTAAAAGGAGTTGCTCTCGATTGGTGTCGATCTCTTCCCTCTGCAAGCATCTGTTCTCTAGCAGGTTTTCATATAGCTTTCAATTCATTTTGTAAAGAATACTTTCCAGCTGTTCGTTTGTATGAAAGGTGTTGTGAGGATTTTTATTTGCTTCATAAAGCCTCTACTGGCCCTGAAGATCATGTTCATGATGAGGCCTTTACTGTGGAGGAAATCATCTGCCGTGAAAGTATAGAGGTGTTGAATGATATTGGTGGTGTTAACTCGAGGATGGAAGCATCTGACATCATATCGGATGTGTCCGCTCGTTTAGATGTTCGTGAAGATCAACATGCCTCTTATGAAGATTATGAGCTTGCAGAGCAGACGTGGTCTGTGGTAGATGGCTCACCTAAATGTTGGGTTGAAGCAGATATTCCTAGCAACCCTGTTTCTGAGGGCGGAGACCATCCCGTTTCCTCTCTTTTTCTCCAGGGGGTTTCTCACGATATATGTTTATCTAGGATTAAAGAGAAAAAGATTACGTGTGAGCAGCCAGAACCAGTAGGTCCCACTATCCCTAAAACAGATTTATTTTTACCCGGGATCACTGTTTTGGAGGAGGATCATAACCATGTAGGCCTGCCCCTTTTTGATGAATATTATAGTGATGATGAGTTACAAGCTTATCTTGCATATGATCACTATGAAGTCACTGAAGAGCTAGTCGGCAAGAAAAACCACCCCATGGTCCCTATTTATGATGAATATGGATCAGACCTGGGGGAGAGCCAAGAAGAAGAGGAAAAAGAACCAGAGGGGCAGTCTGCCCTTTGTTCAGAGCCAATCAGTGAGCAGACACCTTCTGAGATCAGCGAGCCTACATCAGTTATTCACCCGCATGTGGTTATCGGAGACATTCGGTTGCGTGTGAATAACTGTGTAGCAAAAGAGGCTGCCTGTCACCAATTTTTCGGGACTGGCCACTCATTCTATGACCCTGTCAGTGAGTACATGGAGTGGAATTTCCCCTATGCCTTGGAGCCGCCCTATTTCATCTCAACTTCAGCTAGTGAGGAGAAGTTGAAGAGTGTAGCCGTTCTTCTGTCACGGTTACACTACCTGCTGGTGATCATCTACAGAAGGAAGGAGCTTCTATCCAGGAAGATGCTTGAATGGCTATGGTGGAAGTTTTCTTTCACCTAGCCCATGTAAAATATCTTATTAGCATTAGGATTGTATATAAATAAGCTCCTTTGAGCATGTAGCTTTATTTTGTTTCTTCTATTTTTCGGCCTGTATTTTCAGCAGCGGGATGTTTTCAGCATGACTCCATAGCCCAACAGCAAGGCACTGAAGCTACGGAATGATTTCTTAGAGCATCGCAGGGATGACTCTATCCCCCATGGAGCCAAATGTTAGCGATATTTCTTGTTAGCAATATCATCTAGCACCATAGGAGAAAGCTCCACAGAAGGGCTTCATCGACATATCGGGAATCGGATATCAGAGATCCCGTGCACAAGGAGTTCGTGCATTTTGAAACCGTGAATCCCGGAACTCCGATGGGGAGTTGGACTACGGTCACATGGAGCGATGGTCACATTGAACATGAGTTATAGCCAACAGGGGCAAACACACAAAGGAGCGCATCGGGGATCGGTATATCGCGAGTCCTGAGGACTTGCACATTTCGACATCAAAAAGTCCAAAACCCCGACAACGGAGTATAAGGATATGGTCTTATAGGGAGGCGGTCACGTGGACCAGGCGCAGCCAAAGGGATAAGGCCGAAGCGCATCGGGGATCGAAGGATCGAGATTCCTAAGGACAGGCACGCGTTGACATTGCAAACGTCGAAACCCCAATAGGAGTGGAATAAAGTCGCGGTCACGGGGATTGGTCATATGAGCGGGAGCTGAGCCGGGAGGGCTAGTACGTGGAAGCACTCATCAGAGAATTGGGGATCGGGGATTCACGAGGACAGTGGTTGGTGGCAGCGGAAAGTCCGAAACCCCGAAACCCCGATATAGAGTCAGGGATCACCACGGCTAGGTGCAGAGGCCAAGAGGAAAGTCAGAAGGACCTGTGGATCGGGTTTGCTCAGTGATTCCCGAAAGGAATCTAAAGAGCCGCTTCGGCTCAGAAGAGGGGATTTAAAACTATCCTGAGAGCAGGAAGGCGTGACGATGTCTCAGGTACTGATTTGATGTGGGCTAAATCCCAGTAGCTGCCAGGATTGAATGAAGAAAAGAGAGGGTGGTTGAGGCCTCGCCTCAATCATTAATTGCATGGCATGGAGGGTCTGACCAGCAGTCTGCTCAGGAGGGTCCTGTGTACCCATTCTTCCAGAGAAGCCAGGCCCGATTTCGCGACCAGCCGGAGGAAGTCTGCACATGCTAGCTCGACATTTAAATGGCTCAGCTACTCCCCTTGCTGAAGCCATGCGCAGTTAAAATGGCATCTGTCATGGGCGCACGATCGTCCAGTCTGCATGCACAGACTGTCAGAAGGCATGCAGACGCAAAGTTTTAATGCAGCTGCTCGTTCCCGCTGCTGAGGTTTTGATTTTTGGTTATATGTAGGCATTTTTTCCATTTGGTAAGGGATCGATGGTTGAGCAGAGCTCCCGGGTTGTAAAATTTTAATGAAGCATTGTTGTTCTGGTTATGTATGAGCTTTGGAGACTTCTTGCCTTATGAATGCCAGTTTCTATCATATCTTTGTTTACACTGTGTTAGAGCAGCTCGGAATTGGAGGATCCAGTCGAGCTGTAACTATTATAGGATGATGTTGTAATGGATCACTGTAATAGTTACGGAGCCTCTAATCATTCCCTGTGATTTCCTTAACACTGAACGACTTGGAATTGGAGGATCCAGTCAAGTCCTCTTTCAGTTTCTTGAAGCCCTGAACCAGGAGGAACCTGTTTTCGGATTTTTTCCTCTATAAACCGCTGCAAGCCTGATGCCCAGAGTTGTTTGTTCACTTTCTTTTAAGTCTTCCATCTGTTCATATTTAAATCAACCCACTGGCTGAAGTTAGGATTCCAGACCTCCTCTGTCCTTTATGTACCAGACTCAGTCCCTGAGTTAGAGTGATACATCCTAGAGCCATTATCTCCATTTGATCACCCTTTATAAACAAATCGTGACATAAACTGATGGGCGTTGGGCTCTGCTCCTGCAAGCAATCTAGGAGTGACTTCTAATGCTAACAAATTGGAAAATATGTTCATATGCAACCGTCTCTCCCTCGCCATCTAATTTAATTTGACATAAGAGATGAAAAATCCTTCTAGGAGTGTTATGGGGTAAAAAACTAGAAATACATCTCCATAAAGGGATATGGGAATGATACATTAATAAATAAAAAGAATTGATACTAAAAAAATCCATAGGCTCAGCTTGTCATTTGGCCCTCCTTCTAGTGCCCTTTCTATTGATGAGTCCTAATGGCCTATGAAGTAGGTAAGGGAGAACCAGGTTGCAATTAGACCTACTCTCATTTGGGGTTGTGTTTCTGGTCATTATGTGGGCCTAGTTGCCACTAAGAATTAAAATAAAAAGAGGAGAAAGATAATAAAATCCCCCCCAAAGAATTCTAATTAATTCTATATCCAACTAAAAAAAATGAAAATTGACTAAGATAACTACTTTTAACCTATCCCATGTAGGAGAAAAGATACAGAATGAACACCACATGAAATATTGTCATTAATTGCAAAAATCGTTCATGTCAATCAACAACATGTTAAAAAATAGTGTTGCATATTGAATAAAAAATAGTTGCAAACTGAACCTATAGCATTACCACTATATTCATTAGAAATCATAACAACTCAAACATCTCAAATACCACAAAAAAAGATAGTCCATATGATAAATATTCAAGTGGTTTAAATGGAAAACACAAGTTTAGAATAGTTCCAAATGTATTAAAAAAAAATCATGATATCGAAATGTATTCTGCTCTTCATTGCTGAGATAATAGTATCACCATCAAATGATGGTAAAAGTCCCCTATTTCATTCAGTGGTATTCCTTTTATAAAACAAGGAAACCTTATGTAACAACCAATAGTTACATCTCTTCAACTTATTTTGTCCCCTTAAATGAATCAAATTTTCCCATACATTTTCTTAAGTGACTATACAAGCATTATAAACATAAGTTAGAAGGACTCCTGAGTGGTCAATCTCCCTCTAAAGTTGTCCATGAGTGATATTTATTAAAAATATTATTGGCTTTGCTCAGTTGTAACCTCTTCTTTTATTTTATTTTTTTGGGGATTTTTTCGTGTTAACCTAGTGAATAAGATATTTCCATCTTCTTCTTCTCTACTTTAGCTTTCCAACCTACTCTTGTAGGTCTGGTTTCACCTGCTTGAGCTCTAGTTATGGCTTCCTGAACATTGCACAGTCTGTTTTTTAATCAAATTCAAGCTTCTTTTGTTCCTTGAATTTTCTGGGTATTTCCTCCATTAAAATATCAATAATAGTTTTACCAACATGTTCTTCTCTCTTATATATTTCCAATGGGCTATCCTGGGCCTAATTTCATCCTATGGATCATTAATTATGGTTACTTGAAGTTTCACATTTTATTTTTCTTAAAATTTATGGCCCTTTGATATTTGAATTTTCTGGGATTTTCCACACTGGTTTGTCTTGAATTTCCCATCCAATGCATTCTCCTCCTTAATAGTTTTCCAATAAGATATCATGGGCCTCATTTCATCTGTTGAAGCTCAAGATATGGCTATCTGAGGTTGGCTCTCAAGAGCCGTTGATTTGCTTAAGGGGTAATATGAACCATTGATCTTCATCCCTAAAAGAAAGTAATTCAAGTTTTAATGGTATATTTGTTATTGTTCCCTTACTTGGTTTCTATGTAGAATTAGAGGAAGCATAGGACCTAGGGTCGACATAGAAATTTTGGCCAATAACACATAGATAAATAGGGAAAAATAAAAATGAAAATAAACTATGATAAAATAGGAAAAATAATAAAATTAAATTAAGAAAATGAAATAATAAAAATTAAAATAAAACATAAAGTCTCCTCCCCAAATATACTAAATTAATACTCCCCTTTAGATAAATAGGGAAAAATAAAAATGAAAATAAACTATGATAAAATAAGAAAAATAATAAAATTGAATTAAGAAAATGAAATAATAAAAATTAAAATAAAACATAAAGTCCCCTCCCCAAATATACTAAATTAATTCTCCCCTTTTTGCCTTCTTCGAGAAAAATAAACATGAAAAAAAACCATGACAAAATGGAAAAATAATAATAAAAAATTAAGAAAATGAAATAATAATAAAAAAAATAAATCTAAAGTCCCCTTTCCAAATATATTAAATTAATAATCCCCTTGTCGTCCTTTGGACTTCATAGACATGCAAGGTGAGTCGTTTTCTCGAGGGCTCGTAGCAATTCCAAAAAGTGAAGCTTGATGAAAAACGGGGGGAGAGTAAACTAGAAAAATAAAATTTTATAATAAAACTAAAGATGGAACAACAATAAAATTAATAAAAAAATAAAATTTAATAGAATAGTATAGCTTGGAACTTTGGGAAAAATAAAATAAAAAGGAAAAAGAAATAAAAGTAATAAACACAAACAATTGTGTGTCTGTTTTTAAGAGAGAGATTCAAAATGATGATTTCCAAAACAAAAGGGATTTTTCCATGTAATTCAAAAACCAAGAGTAGGTTTTGAAAAACCACGGGAAACTAAGACTGTCAATAGTTTTGTAAAACCACGGAAAAATTAGAAATAAAAATAAATAAATGAAATAAATAATGATAATAGTAAAAATAAAAAATAAATAAAAAATAGAAATAAAATAAAACAAATGAACTATATAAATTATATATAAAAAAACTAGGAAAAATGAGGTCAAGTGATCTGTAAATTGTCCTGGATATTCCACTAGAACAGTTCATCACAACAAATCTGATAATTAAAACTGAAATGTACACTATGAAGGTTAAATTCCTTTAGATTTTAGAATATTTAGTTACTGATTTTCTGTTTATTCATGAAATAGATAAAATGCGAAAAATAGAGAACAATAAAATACAATAACACAACCCACAAGATGACACAAATATTTATTCTAGGAAACCCTTACGAGAGAAAACCCAACTAGAAGGTGAGGCCGCTCTTCTCTCTTTTCTCTAGTATGGAAATAATGCAAGTACAAAAGAGAAGGAACTCTCTATGGAGTTACTTAAGACATGTGGCATGTTAGGCTGCTACAGAACATTAACCCCCTCTATTCTACTCTCTAATTTCCCTCTCCCATCTGTTCTTCTCTCTATGGAGTTACTTAATACATGTTAGGCTGCTCTTCTCTCTTTTCTCTAGTATGGAAATAATGCAAGTACAAAAGAGAAGGAACTCTCTATGGAGTTACTTAAGACATGTGGCATGTTAGGCTGCTACAGAACATTAACCCCCTCTATTCTACTCTCTAATTTCCCTCTCCCATCTGTTCTTCTCTATTATGAAACAAAATACAATAAAATAGAATGGAACCCTTCTCCTCCTAGTGGCCCGATATTTAACATAACTTGATATCCATCTAGGCATAGGTTTTTGAATTCCTCAACCCTCAATTGTGGTATGGTTTTGAACCTTCTATAATATTCTTGAAATTTGTCATGTGGTGAGCCCCATATGCATGAGCAATTGGGGATAATGTGGCATCCTCTCATACATGGTGGTCAACACGATAGGTCAACTTGCCAGAGGAATAATGTTTACATATGAACTCCAATAGACACACGGTTTGCACCGTTGGAACGATCTTAGAATGTAGAACACTTTCAAAGGGGTGGGAATAGGTTCCAGACACTAGAACCCCCCAAAAATCCATTTAATTCCTAAAAATGGCTCCAGAAGGTTCCAGACCCTAATTTTCCAAGCTAGGACCTACCACTAAAATGACCTTCCAAGTTGATTCCTACAATTTATTCCACTCTGAAAAAGCACAGAGATTGATGAAAAATAATATAATGATCCAATCCAGATCACCCAGTTCTGTATGGGTCAAGGTTCCACACTAGTCAGGGTTCCGAAACTAGGGACCAAAAATAGAAACAAACTATATCGTGTAGATTCTGAATAACTGGGTGCTAAGTCAAGTAGGTACATCACATGGAGATCACAAATGCTCAAATTTGGATATGAAAAATGATGAGCAGGCAAGGGGTAAAGGGACAACACGTAACATGACATTTTAATGTCACAAAGAGCGACCCATACGATAAAAAGTAGTTTGATGCTAGCATTGAAAATGAGATATGTCAAGCCAATCAATGGGGAAATATCAGAGGGGAGACATGATAATATTTAACAGAGAGGGGATCCGATAGGATCAGGGAAAATTCTCCCACTTCATAAAAAAATGCATGAATTTGGATGTGACAAGTGGTGAGCAAAAATTGGGTGAAAATATGACAAGCTTCCACATC
>JASDQU010422070.1:0-10096 GCA_032191745.1 Picea mariana
AATCCGGCCTTCTTTTACTTCTTCTTCCCTCTGAAATTCGACTTGTATCAAATGAATGTATAATGATATTTATTTATACCATTTATGTCACTTCCTTTTAACATTAGGGCCGACCTGACACTTTCTTATTTTGTAATTATTTTCTTTAATTATTTTTCAAGGCCTACATGTACTTCCTTTTTCAATTCACTTTGTCATCTTCAAAAATTCATTTCTCCTCAACCATGAGGATCCATGTGATGTACCACATACCACCGAAAACAACATGATGTATAGGATCCATTCATGGGTGTTGTATATGCATGTGCATTTTCCTTCATGTCCAAATACCTTTATCAATCTTGCGGTCCAAAACCCATGACTAGGGTTGACATCAATGACAACAATCAATCTTCCAACAACAGTTTACTCTTGTAACTATTGGTGTGTGTCTTTATCAATCTAGAACACCACTATGGCTCATTAGTTACTCATGTATTCTATATATATTGTAAATTATTCACTCTTTGAGTGTGGAATACGGTTACTGAGAATTCTTCCATTCTTTCTATCTTTCTTCTTCTTTCTCAATTTCTCTCTGCAAATGTGTGTAGTATTTTCTAGATAGATATATTTTGTGCAGGTTCAACACATTTACATGGTATCATAGCCGATGGACTGCTAAGAAAAAGCTACACCAAATCATTTTTTGTAGGTACAAAAGACTGAAGACAACAAAAGATGGATTATTTGCCAGAAATACTTCTCACACCTCATAACTATTTGGAATGGAAGCCAAAAATTTTGCTTCTGCTAAGATGCAAAGGCTTATACCAAATAACCATGGCAATGGAAGTAGAGCCTAATTCTGTCGATGAGAAAAATGACTTTCTCAATAGACAAGATATGGCCATAGGAAGTATCGGCATGTTTGTTTCTCCCGAACTTTTCCATCAAGTATATGAAGAATCATAAGGATCAACTCCAAATGAATTATGGACCAGATTGGAGGTTCTATTTGGGAATAAAAAATATTGTGAATATTTCATGTAGGAGGTCGAACAGATAGAGCCAAAAGAGAAGCCATCAGAAGATCAAGCCTCTTATTATGAAGAGTCTTCTACAAAAGTATTTGCATAAATTTGTATTCCATTAATTGAAGATGATGTCTACTCCATTTCATATTTGTTTTTTGAAATTCATGTGGAAGATATATGGCATGCATCTCAGGAGTCACATGCAGACACTTTTGCATGCACCATGCATGCATCTCAGGAGACAAAAAGGGAGCCACTCACATCAGACTCCATTTTGATATTTTCTGAGAAATATTTGCAGAAAAAAATTGGATATGTGAATTCCTCTCGGGAAAATATCCAATTTCAAAAACTAAATCGTCCAAAATAGAGTCCAGAAAGTTAAGTTATGATCATTTCAAAATCAACAAAATTTCAGCATTTTTCTGGAAATGGCCGTACGATTTTCAAAGTTTTATCCAAAATTTATTTGGATATTGTTCATTACAAGAAGAGAAAGTGGATATGTGTGGAAATATCAATGATTCATCTACTTCATCAGATCCGTGCAGACATCTACATCTTCAACAAAATCTTCAAAGAGAAAAAACTTGCACAGTTGCGAGGTCTTCTTGGAGTGAAGGACATGGTTGCTTAGCAACTGCCTTTTGTTCCTTATCATTTTTTATTTTATGCATTTTAATTTGAGGTGGGGGTTTGTTCCCATGAGGTTTTCCCTCTTTCCTCGTTTAGTTCAATGTATATTTTGTATTTGGGTACCTAACATGGCCTCGTAGTCGGGACCCATTCTTTATTTTCACCATAGTGATGTTCAGGGGGGGTGTTGGAGTTACTTCACACACACCTAGGATTTATTTTTCCTAAGGTTATTCCTTGTTTATTAGTCATAATTAGTCATTATCTGGTCTCCTATATTTTAGGGGAGAATATTCCACGTAGAGAATATTATCTTTCAGTTGACACTTCAGTTTGACTAGTTGAGTTGAGTTTAGATGTTGCATTGGTTTTGTCACCATGCAACATTAGGATCATCACCAACTCACTACTCTTTGTTCAATCAGTTAACTGAAGACTAGTTGACTAGTTAACTCAGGTAGGTGGCAATTCACTCCCGTAACTGCCTGAGGGACTAGACTAGGTGGCAGTTTACTCTTGTAATTGTTGTTGTGTGTCCAGATCAATCTAGACCACCACTATGGCTCATTAGTTACTCATTTATTCTATATATATTGTAAATTATTCACTCTTTGAGTGTGGAATATGGTTAATGAGAATTCTTCCATTCTTTCTATCTTGCTTCTTCTTTCTCAATTTCTATCTGCAAATGTGTGTAGTATTTTCTAGCTAGGTCTATTTTGTGTAGGTTCAACACATTTACACTCTTTGCCTGTAAGAAGCTTGATAGAAGATAATAAAGAAGAGAAGAGTTGGTGGACGTAGCCCCACACTGGGGTGAACCACGTATATCCTGTGTTATGGTTGCTTTGTGCATTATGGCTATATATTATTGATGTGATTTATGCTTAATGCCAATATCTTTATGTATGATGCATCTGGTATGATAGATTAGTACTTGGTAAGGTGAATGAATGTTAGATCTAATCTATCTCTTCATTCTAAGTGCTTAGATGTGTTAGATCTTATTGAATATTGCGCTTCTCTGTAATGAGGGTTTATATCTGCGATTTGAATAAGGGTGAATGATAACTGCTAAGTGCTTGTTAGAGTGGTGTAATCACAGATCTGTTTCCCAGCTAAGGTTGCAGACACTTGAGTCTTGTAACCACCCCTGCCTCTACCTCAAGTGAGACTTCATCTACTCGCAGGCGTTGCTGAAATGGTCGGTAGTTAGGGTTTTGTTGGTGTGATGTTAAAGTGTTGAACCCTGGGTCTACCCTTGTGCCAACATTCTTATTCCTTAGCACCTTTTAGGAATACTAACGAAAACACTTTTCAGCCAAAGGCCATAATGTCTCGCAATTGGTGTAACTTTTGTGAAGAAAATCATGAGGAGAGTACTTGTGAAGTTAAGAGAAATGGATAAGATCTTTAGCAAAGGCCCAATACCATGATCATTGTTTCAGATTGGGTTGAACCAGAAGATGTTATGGTAATCAATACCATGAATAAATCTTACACTGCCAAGGGAAAATATGACCTTCCCCGCACTTCCTCCACCCTAAGATTATGTTCTCAAAGTGTTGATTCACAAGCTGTCAAAATTGCGGATAATCAAGGAGTGTCTTCTCCTCTTCCCTTGTTCAAGTACAGTATCCTTAATCAATTGGCTAGTATCAAAGTTGATTTTACTCATATGGAAATGGTTTCCAACCCAGAACAACATACGCATCTTAAAAACTTTATGGAAGGAAATGTTTTTACCATATCCAATCTATTTAAAGAGTCAAAGGACGAGGACTCAACTGTAAATAAGATAGGTGTAAATAATTTTAGGAACCTTGTAAAAAACCCCCCTTTCTATATCTCAGTAAAAATCATGGATAAAATAGTTCATTGTTGCCTAATTGATGGTGGGTCTAGTCCAAGTGTGATGTCTAAAATTATCATGGAAGTGCTTGGCTTATCTTGCACCAACGAAAACTATAGAAGCATGCTCTCTTATAACRGTTTGTAGCAATCAACTATAGGTGAAATCAAGGATGTAACCTTAGTTTTGTGTGTGCATCTCGAGATAAGAACAACCCTCAACATCCATGTAATTGATATGTCATTGAGTAACTATTCAATTATTTTAGGAAGATATTGGCAAGCCTTAATTGGTGGATACCTTTCACTTGATGGTACATATTTGTCTATCCCTCGTAATGGAAAGAACATTATAGTACTAAGGGAAGGAAGAATTTCATTGTATATAGATTGCGTTCCCCAACCTAATGTAAATTATCTTGAATAATATTTGGGAGTGTACTCTATCTTTGTTGATGAGGGTGACGCTATGCTTGAACCAGTTGATTTTGATGATGGAATGTGGCACATGCATTTCGATGGCTCATGTTCAAACGAAGGTAATGGATCCGACATCATTCTATATTATCCTATAGGTAAAATCCACAATTTCTCTTATAGGTTGGAATTTGCTTGCACAAACAATGTCACCGAGTTTGAGGCCTTATCATTAGGCATTGAAAATGCATATAACCTTGGTTGTGGCCACCTTACAGTTTTTTGTGATTCTGAACTTGTTGTGAATCTAGTATGTAAGATTTATTCACCAAGCAATAAGATACTTAAACATTATACTCAAGTTGTTTGGATGTTGATTTCAAATCTGGTATCATTTAACATTGCTCATGTTAAGAGGGAACTTAATTCAATGGCTGATAGGTTAGTTGTTTTTGCAGCATCACCTACCTGATAGATTTTACCTCAAAGACCTGATTGTACATTTCAATNCTTGCACAAACAATGTCACCGAGTTTGAGGCCTTATCATTAGGCATTGAAAATGCATATAACCTTGGTTGTGGCCACCTTACAGTTTTTTGTGATTCTGAACTTGTTGTGAATCTAGTATGTAAGATTTATTCACCAAGAAATAAGCTACTTAAACATTATACTCAAGTTGTTTGGATGTTGATTTCAAATCTGGTATCATTTAACATTGCTCATGTTAAGAGGGAACTTAATTCAATGGCTGATAGGTTAGTTGTTTTTGCAGCATCACCTACCTGATAGATTTTACCTCAAAGACCTGATTGTACATTTCAATCTCTATATCGTCCTCACATCCCTGATAACATAGAATCATGGAAGGTTTTCCTGAGTGACAAAGGCATTTGTGATTTCATATAAAATGAATCATTTAAGCCCAAATAAATCATCTCTATTGAAGATGACAAATTTCCTAAGGGCTTGAATCCTCTCTAAAGTTCATTTTTGTCTAGTGGTGTAGGTAGCAAAGAATCACATAAGGAAGAGGAGTCGAAAAGGAAAGTTGGTGATATCATTTCCTTGAATATTGGGACATCCGAATATCCAAAGATCATTAAATTAGGTGCCCAATGTTCTAATGAAGAGAAAGTGAAATTCACAGAATTAATCTGTGAATTTCAAGATGTTTTTGCCGAGTCATATGAGGATCTTCGTTCTTTTGATCCTGCTCTCATACAACATTCCATTCCAATCAAGGAAGGGGTAAAACCAGTTAGGAAAAAACAAAGAACTATTAACCCTACGCTCAAAGCCACTATTAGAAAAGAATTGAAGAAATTGTTGAAACCTAATATAATATTTCTAGTTAAGTATTTTGATTGGTTTTCAGACCTGGTACCTGTTTGGAAAACTATTGGCCAGATCAGATTATGTGTCGATTTATGTGCATTGAATAGAGAGAGTGTCAAAGACCATTTTTTTCTTCCTAATATAGAAATGATTTTACAATAGGTTGCAGGGTCTCAAATGATGTCCTTACTTGACGGTTTTTCTAGGTATAATCAAATCAAGGTAAAAAGGACTGATAGGTATAAAACCACATATACCACAAGATGGGGCACATTCTCTTATGAANTACTTAAACATTATACTCAAGTTGTTTGGATGTTGATTTCAAATCTGGTATCATTTAACATTGCTCATGTTAAGAGGGAACTTAATTCAATGGCTGATAGGTTAGTTGTTTTTGCAGCATCACCTACCTGATAGATTTTACCTCAAAGACCTGATTGTACATTTCAATATCTATATCGTCCTCACATCCCTGATAACATAGAATCATGGCAGGTTTTCCTGAGTGACGAAGGCATTTGTGATTTCATATAAAATGAATCATTTAAGCCCAAATAAATCATCTCTATTGAAGATGACAAATTTCCTAAGGGCTTGAATCCTCTCTAAAGTTCATTTTTGTCCAGTGGTGTAGGTAGCAAAGAATCACATAAGGAAGAGGAGTCGAAAAGGAAAGTTGGTGATACCATTTCCTTGAATATTGGGACATCCGAATATCCAAAGATCATTAAATTAGGTGCCCAATGTTCTAATGAAGAGAAAGTGAAATTCACCGAATTAATCTGTGAATTTCAAGATGTTTTTGCCGATTCATATGAGGATCTTCGTTCTTTTGATCCTGCTCTCATACAACATTCCATTCCAATCAAGGAAGGGGTAAAACCAGTTAGGCAAAAACAAAGAACTATTAACCCTACGCTCAAAGACACTATTAGAAAAGAATTGGAGAAATTGTTGAAACCTAATATAATATTTCTAGTTAAGTATTTTGATTGGTTTTCAGACCTGGTACCTGTTTGGAAAACTATTGGCCAGATCAGATTATGTGTCGATTTATGTGCATTGAATAGAGAGAGTGTCAAAGACCATTTTTTGCTTCCTAATATAGAAATGATTTTACAATAGGTTGCAGGGTCTCAAATGATGTCCTTACTTGACGGTTTTTCTAGGTATAATCAAATCAAGGTAAAAAGGACTGATAGGTATAAAACCACATATACCACAAGATGGGGCACATTCTCTTATGAACACATGCATTGTGTCTTATCTAATGCAGGTGCCACCTTTCAAAGAGCTATGCAGATAGTTTTTGATGATCTAATCGGTAAGTTTATCCAAGTTTATCTTGATGATTTTGTTAGTGTCCTATAATTTGCTCAAGGGTCAAAGTCTGAATCGAGTATTTGACATATATTAGGATCTTGAAGAAAATGGTGTTTGAAATGGTAATGAAGTGGTCCTAGGGATGATTATCATCATCTCACGTGTCAAACTATCAATTAGTGACCTTCAGCCATCAATCAAAGCCAAACAATAGAAGAAAATGTCAAAAGGAAACTCGCTCTGCAAGTTCGCTACGCAAGTTCGTTGTGCAAGTTCTGGAAATGATTGCTTTTGTAGTCAACTTCAAACTCAATTTCTGACCACATGGAAAGAAATATTTGAAAATTGAAAGAGGCTTTTGTCAATAACAATCCCACTCACAAAAACCTCTATTTGTTTCTTCATAGGTGTCATGGTTTGGAATATTCGGATGGATATTTACAACCTATTTTTCAGATTTAAACATTTAATGATTTCTTGTTTTAGTCATTATCTTTGGGCAATGATCCCAAGACTCTGGAAATGAATATTTAAAAAATTAAAGAACATTTTTTCAAGAACGATCCCATGCACAAAAACTTCTCTTAGTTTCTTTACAAGTGTCATGGTTTGGAATATTCAAATGGATCTTTACGACCTATTTTCCAAAAAATTGATTCATATTTCCTAGCAGGTAGTTCTAAACGTGTTGTTATAATTTTGTAACCAAATCCAACTTTGGGAAGGAGTTGAGCTCGACCTCCTTAGCTTGGGGAATATTCTTTTCTAAATATATTTGTAATTTTTATTGACTAAAGGGTTGGAAGAAACATAGAGGAGATTTCTTTTGAACATTTTGTAATCTTTCTTAAGTTTAATGAAATATTAGTGCATAAGTATAGTGATATTCATACCAAAGATTCTTGTGGTATGATATGAAGTGTGTGTTTCCCTCTCATGTATGTATTTCCTTTGTTCTTTTATCACTTCATTTGCAACCTTTATATGCTTAAATTGGAAAGCTAATGGTCTAGAATTAATCCGATATTGATGCTTTAGATTCAAGCAATTTAAGTATTGTTATCTCTTCTTAACCCAATCAGAATTCATCTCAATTGGTGCTCTGAATGTGGTTATTTTTTTCTCTTTCTTCCATCATACAACAAAAATATTCAAACTGAAATATTATCACCTATATAGCCTCTTCTTCCTTGATAGTTCTACCACCAGTCACTGATAATTCCATTTGCTTCAAAGTTGACTCCATGCCCAATGGATTTCTCTCTTTGCTCTGCACCACATCTTAAAACATTATTTCTATTTGAGATCTGGCCACTGAGCCTAATTTACATTGAGAGAGCCCTATCCGGCTTGGAAAGGCCATATTCCAAGCCCAAAGTGGTCTGTGGTTACCTCTATGGTTTCCCTCCCGTAGCCAAGGGAAATTACAGAGTGATAACATTTTGGTGTCGTTGTTGGGGAGAGAAAGTGAAATTTTCCCTGGGATAAACGACAAAGTTCAGATCTGAGTACTGATGGTGAAAAGTAGTCAGACATGGAAATATTGTACAACATTCACCTCACGACACCATTTTCAAGAATATAGAGTTCAAAATTTTCATGGCAACTCCATTTTCCAAAGACTCGATAGCCTAAATACTTTCTTGGTGACTCCACTGCTTCAATATGGATCACATATATGCAAGGTATGGTCTTATGAATCATGTTCACATTCTCGATTTTCCAAATAAAATTCCTTACATAGATTGGAAAACATATCTTCCTAGATGCATAGATGGAAAAGGAGACGATGTTGCTCTTCACTTGGTTAAATTCCATATGTATGTGTGTAAGATAAAGGTTCAATTTCATGAGGACTACTTGTTGAAGATGTTCATGGTCACCTTGGAGGGAAAGGAAAAACAATGGTATGAAAATTTACCATCTGCAAGTCTTTATTCATTACAAGATTTTCATACAATAATTTTTGAAAATTATAAAAGATCATATCCATCATTGTTATTGGTTCAAGATTGTTGTCATCATTTTGAAATTTTTATTCAAAACTTGGAGAATTCTTATGAAGATGACGAGTTCATGGATGAGGAAATTTTAGAGGCCATTTATGAAAATCCTTTTCAACATCAGGAACATAGATTAGAGCATAATTGTTACGAAGATAAGGTTGATTTTCAACAAACATTATCTTCCCCTTTGACTGAAGGTGAAACTGATCAGAATTTTAATGATGAAAGCCATGTTATATCTCTTGAATTTGATGAAAATTTGCAGAAACCTTGCCCGTCTTCATGTGATCAAGAGTATGAGGATAACCATTCATATGTTTCTTCATATTATGCATTTTTTGAGTCTTTGTTTCAAGAAAAGGTTGGTCAAAATCAGATTTATGAAATTGCATCTATAGAAACTTTAGACAATAAGCCATCACATGACATAGAATTTCAGGAAATGAATGCATCATCCTATCACATTTGTATCACAGAGTCACAATGGCAAGAGAATAATGTGCATGAAGCTGTTTGACTTGGTTCTCCTGAAAATCAAGATGAAGCTCTTGTTGATATCCATGAAGGGTCATTTGTGTACATTTTTGCAATTGATGATGTGGCTGCCTCAATTAAAGTTTTTCAAGAACACACTATTATTTTCCCTGATGAGAATGATAAACCTAATGAACATATTGTTTTCTTTCATTCTGAAAAGGATCTTGCGTTGGATGACATAGAACAATTAGCAGTTGTAAACGAAGGGAATGTTTGTATTTTTGTTGACCTTCAAGATAGGGTAGTGTATCATGCTTTTAAATATTATTTTTCAGTTTTGTTGGAATCATTAAGGAAAGTGCATTTTGTAGAGTTCATAAACTTTGAAGGTGGATTTAGATATCATATTGAGTTGCCATATTTTAATCTTTTCTTTCGTTTTGGAGAGAACCAAAGTAGAGGTCAGTCAAGTAGCCATTTGTTTGATTGGTTACATTGGAAATGTGAGATCACTTGAATTCATTAGTTGCCTCAGCTGATTATAGTACGAATTTTGTGCTAATAATCTTGTTGGGCAAGAATTTGTTTCAATTTGGATTCTAGAAGTATGGTTTTAAATGTGCATAGTTTTAGTGTACAGTTTTGGTTTTCAAAGTGGGTTTGATTTTAGTTGGAGAAGGACACAAGTCAGTTTGCAGGTTGGGAACATGTTAAGACCTAATATTGGCTGATTACCCCTTAATTGAGGCATATTATATTAGTAATGTTATTTTATTTATGTCATCTTTATGCCATTAGTTGTAATTATACCTCCTAGTCTCCTATATATACCAAGGAGACATTTTCATTTTGAATCATCTTGTACTTGAACATCTTAAGTGGGGTAAAAGGAGGTTTCCCCCTCCAAGAGGCTTATTATCTGAAATTATCTCTTTTTCAAGGCGTTGAGTACTTTTTCTAAGGTTTTTCTATGCTATATTAATATTTGGTTCTTAACATATGGTATCAGAGCTCAAGGTCTTGGGGTTTC
>JASDQU010422071.1:0-10119 GCA_032191745.1 Picea mariana
GGAATTCACGTTGACCAAACTCACTCGGGCTCCTTGGAGGGTATACCCACGATTATGTGTGGGAGCTTGCACCAGGGTGTAAGTCCGTTAAGCAGGTCGTCAGCATAACTTTTCCAACCTAGCCCCACCCCTTCTTGTCTTGTTGTTGCGACGTTGGATTTCATTAGAAGGTCTTGTTTTCTTGGTGTTGTTTCCTATATTTTTTTTACTAGCGCGTGTTGTCTGTTTCTCGAAGTTGACCATAGGATTTTCTTCATGAAGTTTGTCACTCGTTTACAATAGCTCCTCCACATCGTTCATGTAGAATGCAGGGTTTATCTCCAGAGAATCTAGAAGGTTCTCAACCCTTTCCCACAAGCACGCCTGGAGGATCTCCTCGGCAAGGTGAAGTCACAGTCATCACCATACCACAAGTGAAACGAACTGACTCTCTAGAACATTTTTGAATTACAAATACTCGAGAGGATTTTCGACGTCACCCTGATTCCGAGCGACCATTTATGAGACTGAATTCTTCCGAAGAATTAGTTGTTACATCTTTTGGATCACCAGTTGGACCATTTCCAGGCATAGAAGGCCAAGATCTTTTTTGGTCTACAGGTGTTTTCCGGCGAGACCTTTTTGTTCCAGGTTAACCTGTGATTTCTGAAATTAATCCCCCTGTGATTTCTGAAATCTCTGATACAAAGACAGTACCGGTGACTACCACTTATCACTTTACCATCCCTACCGAAATGGCCCATATTGCAGCTACTATGAGTGTTTCAACCTGGTTTACTACGGTTAGTCTTGCTCCTATTAACACACCGTGAACGCCCAACATCACCCCGACACTACCACCTGGATATCGTGCATTGAATGCTTCCATTCCTACTTCTGCGCACACTCCATTCAGCTCTCCTAGTGGTCCTTCTTCTTCTAGGCACTTTCTTCCCAGTTTTGTTCCAACACTCCCTCAATTTCCTTTTGGAGGACCTTCTTCCTCCTCTACTGGCAATCCTAATCCTAGTGGTTTTATTCCTTCATTCACTCCAACTTATCAGTTTTCAGTTGGTGGACAATCTCATCAAGGTAGTATAACTCAAACCCCTCTCAGTTGGCAAATGCCAATTGGAAAATTACCCTCAATTGGCACACCACCTTCAATGGGAGGGGAAAACCCAGCTTATGGGAAAAGCATACCTCCATCCTTTGCTCAGTATTGGAATCAGTTGATGCAAAATCCTTCACAATCNGTCACACCCCCTAGCATGGGCCAACCATATCTGGGTTCGTTCAATCCCATTTGCGGGGCGAATGCTCAAACTCAAGCCCCTGTTTCGGGGTATAATCCGATGATTTACTATCCTGTCCAACCACCACCGAATATGCCTGGATCTTCACATTATGTGCAGACTTCTTATGGTCCTACTGGTTTGCCGACATGGCTTCCTCCCCAAAGCCACTAGTACCCGCAGGTGAATCGACAGTTACCCTTTCTCGCCACTTTGGATCTTCTGGATTTGTCAAGGATTTTAAATGATCCTATTCGTCACTCTCCCCAATGGCCTGTTATTCCAGCCAAGATTCCATCGGACATTCCTAAATTCGACGGCAAAGTGGGAGAGGACCCAAACAATCACGTTATGACTTTTCACCTATGGTGCTCATCCAACTCGTTGATGGATGACTTTATTCGTTTACGTCTTTTTCAATGAACCCTTACCGGTTCTGCTGCGAAGTGGTATAATAACTTGCCACGTGGTTTCTTCTCTGACTTCAACACCTTAGCTATGGATTTCCTTACGCATTACCAGTTACCAATCCGTTATGACATGGGAACCAAGATTCTGACTTCCTTCAAACAAAGCAAAGGCACTCATATATCTGATCACATCCATGAGTGGCAAAGACAACAACATCTCATTAAACTTGAGCACCCCGATCAGTTACTGGTAGAATGTTTACAAAATCATTTGTGAACGAAATCGGTAAGGAAATTGCCATGGGTGGCATAGTCACAGAAGAGCAGGCTATAATTCGTGCTCAATATCTTGACCTCATTTACTCACAAACGGGAACCCTTTACGATTTACTACCCGATTTACCTCGTCCTAATACTTCCAGCACTTCAACTGCTCCAGCTAACTCGCATGCGGTTGATGGTGTGATTGGTACTGCCCAAGCCCAATCACATTCTGCTTCAAGCACAAACCCTAAATATACTTCTTCTAATGTTCAAAATGCTCCATCTCCTGCTACTCCCACTGGCAAGACTTCTGAGGTAAATGCAGTCCAATCTACCCTAGCCGGTAAAAACAAATCTAAAAAGGGGAGAGGAAAGAATAAGGAGGGAAAAAATAATCCTCGAGCAGAGCAATCCAAAACTACCCTTGTTGATGATCGAGATAAACACAAACCACAATACCCTTTCCTTATCTGTGGTGATGATCACTACACAAAGGATTGTCCACGACGTGCCGAGGTCACTAAGTTCCTTCAAGGAGCTCCAAAACCACCTGCGCTGGCTGTCTTGTCCCAACCCTTTCCATCTCAACAACAAGCTCAGTTGGTCATCCACGACCAACCCTCATCTTCCACCACCTCTTATGTTTTGATGTTTACTGGTGATTCTAAGCAGAAAAATGTTGCACTCACTACTCGAGCCAAAGATTATTCTCCATCTAAGGAGAAGGTTGATGATTTACCCCCTTCTTTGGTACAACCCTCTCCCGCGACTCCACCTACTAACGGTCCTCTTCATCTCGAACGACCGAGTCTCGACAGAGTTCTACGACCCCCCCCAAAGGGCATCGTTTGGAAATCAGATTTCAATCCTCATGCTCGTGCGGCCCAGAACTACAGCATTGTTGAAGATCTGGCCCAAGCACCTTCTGCGATGTCAGACCTTGAAGTCCTTCAGACTTGTCCCACACAATGGAAGGCCTTGTTGAAAGCTATCGGTGGAATCGATCCGACAGATATGAATTTGATAGTCTTTGACTTGGAAGATCACATTCCAAGTTTACCCCCTCAACTTGCGTTCTAGATCCAAGTTGTTGTCTCGAACAAGAACATTTGCCGAACTATTATAGATGAGGGTGCCTCGACGTGTGTTATGTCTCTTGCTTGTTGGAAAGACATTGGCTCTCCTCCTTTGAATGAATCCCAGAACACTCTTAAAGCCTTCAATGGCTCCGGTTTTAATCCTTACGGTGTCTTTCCTTCGTTGTCCATCACGTTAGAAGGCAAAACCATCCAAGTCGAAGTGGAAGTCTTTGACACTCCTCTTGATTATAATATTTTGCTTGGCCGTAGCTGGATCGATTCCATGCGCACCGTTGTTTTGACACTTTTCCATGTAGTACGTTTCCCTCACCAAGGAAAGGTTGTTACCATTGACCAACTTGCCTTCTTCAATTATGATACCCGTACTAGCAACGTACCGTTTATTGCTAAAACCCCACCGGGTTATGAGAATGTCGGTGTTGGCCTTTTAAAGGACTCCTTGTTAATGGGTACTTTCCCCATTCCACCGCCCGATGTCCCACGCCCGTCAATTGCTTCTATAAACATGATCTCTACCATGCCTCACGAACTTCCTACATCTCACGACCCTTGGATAGTCCCTGACCCTGGAGATCATCTTTGTTTCGGCGATGAAATGTCGTTAAGCCCAGTTGAATCCGCCTACCAGGCTATTCAATTAGCAACCCCTTCTACACCCTCTCTTGATGATTTGTCTCCCAATCCTTTTCGTGTGATTTTTCCCACTGACGAGATGATCATGTCTGTCATGGAAGACACCCCTTGGGATGATGGGCATCATCATTCTATCCTCTTTCTGGAGAAACATACTCTTGAGAACTACCAACGGATTTTGACTCCGTCGACCGTTGTTTTCATCTCGACGGTTCCCGAGACTACACATGATGTGTTTGCTGAAGGGAACTTAAGTAATATTTCACCCACAATTCTCATTGACATATCCATTAAACCTGGAATTGTTGAAAATGTCCATATTGGAGCTTCGTGTTCTTCTGACGAAATCGTCACCTATACGTCTCTTTTCAAAGAATTTTGTGACATCTTTGCCTGGAGCTACAAAGAAATTCCAGCTATCGACCCTGCGATTGTCATACATGAGATTAAGACATACCCCGACACTAAACCCATTCGACAACGCCTTCATCCAGTCCACCCACGTAAAGCGGCTGCTATCAAGCTCGAAGTTGAGAAACTTCTGAAAGCCGACTTTATTTATCCGGTGGCTCTCACAGACTGGGTTTCCAATCCTGTCCCGATTGACAAAAATGGAGGCACCATTCATGTATGTGTTGATTATAGGGATATCAACAAAGCTTGTCCCAAAGACAACTTTCCTACCCCTTTCATCGATCAGATTGTCGATGACTGCGTCGGAAGTGAAATCTTCTCTCTCATGGATGGTTTCTCCATCTATAATCAAATTAACATTGCTCTCGAGGATCAACATAAGACTATTTTTATTTGTCCTTGGGGTACTTTTACCTATCGAAAAATTCCTTTCGGTCTTAAGAATTCGGGCACAAATTTTCAACGTGCTATGTCTTATGCTTTTCATGATATCAAACACATCGTTCAACCCTATTTGGATGACTTACCCGCTCATTCTATGTGCAGAGTCAATCACCCTACCCACCTCCAAGCCATTTTTGTTCGCTGTCGGTTCTATCGTATACATTTAAATCCTTATAAGTGCGTCTTTTGCATAGAATCCGACCATGTTCTAGGTTTTATCATGTCACGTCAAGGGATTCAGGTGGATCCTTTAAAAGTTGAGGTGATCCTTAATCTCCCTCCTCCTTCTACACTTCGCCAGTTACAGAGTTTGTAGGGGAAAGAAAACTTTCTTCGTCGTTTTATCCCAAATTACGCCAAGATCACTCATGGTTTTACATGGCTATTAAAGAAGGATTTCGAGTTTGTATGGGATACCATTGCCAACGATTCTTTTGAAGCTTTGAATTTGTCTCTCACACGAGCTCTGCTTCTTTTTCCCCCCGATTACAGTCGCGATTATTTCCTTTATCTTACTACCTTGGAGTACACTATTGGCATGGTTCTCATCCAAGAGGATGATCCCCACGACGAACATGTTATTTACTATTTGAGTTGAAGTCTCATGCCAACTGAAATCAAGTATCAACATGTCGATAAACTGGCCTTGGCTGCCGTCCAAGCCGTCCAACGTTTTCGGCACTATATCCTCTCACGCAAGACTACGGTGATTTCTCATTGCAACCCTATGCAACACATTCTGACACGTCAATTGCTAGGGGGAAAATACTCCAAATGGATTGTGATACTCCAGGAGTTTGACTTGGCATTCGACCATGCCAAGTCCAAGAAGTCCTTAGTTTTTGTCGATTTGATATGCGATTTTCCCCATTCTGCAATGGAAAATGTAGCAGTTGATTCATTACCCGATGAATCTCTTTTCCTTATTAGCACCGATGATATTTGGTATGGTGATATCATTATATATCTCCAAACCCATACTTTCCGGCCATCTTTGTCTAGTACTGACCGACGTCGCATATGATATCAAGCTCGTCAATACATTATCCTCGGGGATACTCTTTATCGTCAAGGGATTGACTCTGTTTTTCAACGTTGTCTAACGTTCGACGAAGCCGAGAAAGCTCTGAATGACTGTCATTCTAGAGAATGTGGTGGTCATATGTCTGGGTATGCTACTGCCCAAAAGATCTTACGTGAAGGGTATTTTTGGCCTTCTTTATTTAACAACGACATCATCGTTGTTTAGAAATGCCATGCCTACCAGACCTATAATCAGAAAAATTCGGTCACATCCCGCTCCTCTTCACCCTATGGTCTCAGTTGGTCCCTTTGCGAAATGGGGCATCGATTTCATGACATGTCACCCTCACTCGGCCGAGGGGAATGGTTACATTATTGTAGCCGTCGATTACTTTACGAAATGGGCTGAGGCGATGCCAACATTTGACAACACTGGGAAGACCGCAACATTATTTCTTTTTGATCACGTCATAGCTTGTTTTGGTGTTCCCCAAGCTATCATCACTGATCACGGTAGCCATTTTAGGAATTTTATGATGTCCGAACTTACTGAGAAGTTGGGTCTTCGCCATGATAACTCAACACCCTATTATCCTCAAGCCAATGTCCAGGTCGAAGCAATCAACAAAGTTCTCATAACTATGCTTCAACGAATGATGGGGATTCATAAAACAAGTTGGCACATAATGTTTTTTTCGGCATTGTGGGCATATCGGACATCTTTCAAGTCCGCTACTGGGTTTACACCTTTTCGGTTAGTCTATGGTGTGGAAGCCATTCTCCCTATCGAATGTGAGATACCGTCTTTAAAATTAGTTGTTGAACTCCTACCCAACACTTCTGCTGAAGAAGAATGTCTATTCTATCTTATGCAATTAGATGAAACTCGACGTGACACCACCCTAGTCATAGAAGCTCAGAAAAAACATGTCAAGGCCCAATATGACAAGCATGTCAAGCCTCACATTTTCTCCAAAGGTGATCTTGTTCTTCTTTATGAACAAGATAGAGATATGTTAGGAGCTGAGAAATTCGAACCCATGTGGCGAGGTCCTTATATTGTTCGACGAGTTTTAGAAAAAGGAGCTTATGAGTTGGTAGATTACAATGGTATCCCTTTGAGTGAACCCAGGAATGGGTTGTACTTGAAGAAGTACTATGCATAAAATCATCTGTGCACAAGTACTTGTATTTTTAATGTATAATACTTTTTGTGTGTTACTATAGTTTTCTTTGGTCGTTATCTGGTCTCTGTCCTTATGTGACATTGTGTTTGATTTTCAGATGTTAGAGTCTTCGCTACCCTATATTGGCTTCACTGATGGCGCTAGCCGTAGTACTCGAAACCTTGATTTTGCTGCGTGGGCAATTTATGCCCCTACAAACGAACTTGTCTCCTTATGAGGTGTTTGTCTCGGCCGTGCGACCAACAACATTGCAGAGTATAGCGCCTTTATTGAATTATTGGTTGACGCTATCTTGCTGGGAATCCGTCATTTGGTTGTGCATCTCGATTCACAGCTTATAGTACTATAGTTAAGTAATGTTTATACTATCCGAAGTCCTACTCTGTTACGGGTGTATTTGCGAATTCACCTCTTGGAGCGTTATTTCGATTACATTGAATATCAACATATTCCTAGATGTCTAAATACATTAACAGATGCATTGGCTAATTATGTATTGGACAGACATTTGAATCATTTATAAATCAATCACATCAATGTTCACACAACACATGATAAACCGGTAGAAGCCGTTTGTATATATAACGATCAAAAGTGTTTTTTACAAAAAGTTTTGTCCGAAGACCAAAATATCAAAATTTGAAGCTCATAGCTTCTACATAGTAATGTCATGGATGACGTTCATGGTAACACACGACTGCCCGAGCAACCCTACGGAGCAGTCGACTAATAGATGTTAATACTCCTACAGTATGACGCTGGTCGCGTCGTGGAACCTCTTCCAGAGGCATGTCTGGAATATCTGCGGTCAGGCCCTCTAGATTTTGTTCCACCACCTTATAATCCTCGACATACTGTGGCACTGCTGCTACCTCTCCTCGCCGCTGAATGGGAGAAGTACTAGGAGGTCGGTGCGGTCCAACATCTGTGTTATCAACAAACGATTTTGTATTAGTCTTTGAATGAACATATAAAACAAAAACATTTGAATATGATAAAAATTCACAAAACATTTAAAATGAGAAAATGTGTGTACTTCTTACCAAGGTCCCCCCACTGAGCATCCTCTGGTAGTACTAAAGCCGGATCTCCTCAGAAATCCAACTCGGCATAAGCATAGTCATCAACCATCAACATCTGTGGTTGAATCTAGTCAAAGAAAGTATCATCATACTTGATGATTGGTCCTGCTACGTGTCGGGCCATGAGCTGACACCATCTCAGCATCCTTGGATCCCTGGGACCCGGTATATTCCACTCAACCTACAGTCTCAGTGAGGGAACCCTCTCAAGGAAGAAGGACACCAACAAAGATCTGTACCTGAATTGTTTCAGGTCACCTCGTCTGCATTTGGTCAACTATTTTTTTATACTGCGAAGAAGAACATCTACCCAGTTGAACACCCGAGGCTCAGTACACTCAATAGCATATTGGAACTCTATAACGCCATGTGAGGAGTATAACTCCCATCCATCTGAGCTATGGTGAATAGGATAGTACGAAGGGTCAAATCTCGTACCCCCCAAATAGCTACTTTTCCTTTCTTTCTCTCAGCCTCGGGAACGTAGTGTATATGGTAGTAATCACTCATCTGTATCCCACCACCTCTGCTACCAGTCAAGCTCACATAGTACCCCTGCCGTGACAATCTATTAAAAAAGTAAATGTCCTCAATGTCTAAGGACAATGTGTGGACCCACACATGAAATACTTGCTGATCAGGGTCCCACATACGCACTAGGTACTCTAATAACCTGACTTGGGCCCTCATGCCTGGGATACGAAAGTACTTCAGGAGTCCACAATCTCTCAAAGAAGCAATAGTAGGTGGATTACTTTTGTCCATTGCATTATCTTCTTCATGTTCCCTTTCACGCCATTCAAGCACCATTTTGCTGGCCAATTATCTGCATAAGGAACACAAAGAGAAGATTAGCAACTTTTTGCATGGTTTGGTTCTTGTTCATTGGCTAAATTTAAAAAAAAAAATTGAGCTTTGCAGTTCTCGCAGGTGCCCTGTGTGCATAGTGCGAGAACCTTACAGGTTGCCCATGGGCCACCTGCGAGAATCACCCATTCTCACAGGTCCCGTGTAGCCTGCCTGCGAAAATGGCAGCGCGCAAATAGGGCTCCACAAATCAACTTAAAAATGAAAATTTAACCAGTGAAATTGCAAAATTAGACCATGAAAATGTTAAGGACTAAGAGCCTACCTTACTGTCGCTGACGGCTCGCTGAATGGACGATCATAGCTCCCGCAATATGACGTCGAACTTGGAGGGTAAAAGAGGGGTTTTTTGAGCTCAAATAGTGGAAAGGTAAAAATGATGTGGTAAAAAGAGTATTTACTCCTTTTTATTTACTTTTACTATGTCATTTAATTTTTTATGATTATTTATCTATTAAAACCTAATCCCTAATGTCATTTTGAGTATAACTTTTGCAGGCGTGATAACTTTGAAGGTCAAATACAGGGTTGCGGACATATTTTTCTTTGTCGTCGCATGTTTTGATTGTTTTTTATGGTTTTTGTATAAAACCTCGAGTGTGGTCTTTGTTCGTTCTTGCACTCGAAAATACATGAGAATGCGATCAAGCATACTTTTATCACTTTTTCGGGCTCAACAAGGTTATACGAAAAAGGAACCCCCCTGGAGTCCTCTTTAAGCTCTTTACAGACTCTCTAAACATGAAAAGATCACCGAGCGACCTTGCTATTTTCACTCTCAATAAATTTTTTGAAGTAAGTGTCTAGTGAGTGATAATTTATCTCTCTTTTTGTCTCATCCAGACTATTTTATGAAAAAGGAACTGAGAGAGTTCTCTTTTAAGTGTTTTTCCAAACTCTATAATCATGAAAAGCCTTTGAGTTTTCTATCTCTAGACTCGTTAAACAAACATTGACAGACCCGAAATGGGACTGAACCGCTCCTTCTTAGGGTTCGTTAAACATACTCCGAGGGACTCATATGAAGGATGAGATTATATCAACAAGCATATGTTATCCTCCTCAAGCTTGCATAAAAATAAAGAGGTACTCGCCAAAAATGGTGGGGGAAAATTTGGGAAAGGGATATGTCTTCATCTTCGTATTAATTGGCAGTAAGTGTCTCTCTTGAACATAACACCCCCTTCTTCATCATTTGAAGTCGGTTTGGGAAATCCATTTGCCTCTCATTCGATTTGCTACAAGGTCATTCCCTGTGTCGTCTTTGAGTCAATGCTGCCAAATCATTGGTCGTGTCGTTCATATGTTCAAGAGAAGTCCATATGAAACTTATATTGAGTCGGCCATCTGCAGTTTTCCATTCTCTCCATGTCGGCCTTCCCTGTGTCTAGTACAATTTACATCATGCTCTGTTTCACCTT
>JASDQU010422072.1:0-10085 GCA_032191745.1 Picea mariana
TTCTTTGCTCAGGTTATATATATACATATATATATAATTAGGAGCTTCTTTGCTCAGGTTTCACTTAATCTTATTACCTCTATGTTAAAATGTAAGGTTTATATTTATAATAAAGTTATTTTATGATTTTAAGTTATAGTTTATGATTTTGTTCACCTTTTGTCCCACATTTATAAGTGGAAATGACTTGCTCATTGAGTAATCATATATAAAGAGGTGAACTCCATTGTAATAGATGTATCAGTTATTCATTGAGAATATCATATTGTATTATTGTGAGTATCTTCCTTTGAGCTTAGTTATATGACTCAACCCTATTTAGGCTTTCCTCACTTAGTGATGCATAAAAAAAATAGATAATATTACACACATGCCTATTGATATTATTTTCCTTTGGGAGATATTCTTGTTTCTTTAGAATTATGGTGAAACTCCTTTTCATTATTATACTTTAGAGTTGTTACTCCTTTTAGAGGTACTGTTTTCAGTTTTTTTGACCATTTTTATTGATTAGGTTTACAACCTCATGAATCTAAAAATTAGTCTCCGGCCATATATCTATGCATATCTTTAAACCAAGCCTCAAGGATTATGTGTCCATTCTCAACTATAAAAGCTCACTCCCCCTAATCACAAGAACCTCTATCTAACTCATTTATGTTAATTTGCATTGCTCATTAAATAGATTAACATGAATCATAAAAATGTCGACTCTCTATACCTCATGCAACTCCTTAAACAAGCCACATGTGGCAATGTCCCTGCTAGGGACTAAGGTTTTGAGCATTACAACAAAACCAGTGCATTCATGATTGAATTTTTTTTTCTTCAGATGACCTGATTTGATCTCATCATTAGCCAGAAACTACATACAACAACGATAACATAAACGCTTGCAAATCATTCAAACCCTATATAGAGGATCGATGAATCGATCAACATTGTCAACATTACAGTTGTTGACCTGGTCAATGACTTGTGAATCATGTGCATTGTGACTTAAGGAATTGGTCATCTCTTGACGGAAGGGAGGCGATGAAAAAATGCCGTTAACAACTCTGGTGAAACATAATACGATTAATTCCACTTAATTGTTGCAAAAGCAACAGTCCAATGCCGATATGCAATATCCCAATTCAATGTACTAATATTAGTATAGAAAACTACATATCATTCTCGTTTCAGAGTAAAAACATGTGTTCACCTATCAAAGCACATTTGCAAATCCAATAAATCAAATGGCATTCAATATGTAACTCACAGTGAAAGGCAATGCATATCTCCGCTCAAAAAGGGTTGACAGCTTGATGTTAATTTCTTGATTGCTTGTCTCCATGATACTCTGAAATTAAACCTAATCCTTACAATTAAAAATACTAGCAAAATGTGACTGAACTTTTTCAAGTTTTCAGTGCATTTAATTGTTTCCCTTCAAGGAATTTTTTTTAAACTGTGTTCGAACCACATAAATATCAAGAAATATACAAATCCAAAACTTGCACCGATGTTTTGCAAGTAAAATATTTTTTCAAGCCGCTTCAGTTTCCAATCTTCTGGAAACATGAGATGTTGGCATTAAATATCTTTAGAAAACTATTGATGTAGTTATAACAAATGTAACATGTATTTCACACAAGTATTGATTATTAAAGCAAACAATTAAAGCAATAAATCCTAATCACAAAAAAAACTTGCAATAGGCCTGAGATGATTATAAGTGCAATTGGGAATTATACTGATAAACCTAATGGAAATATCATATTTATAATACCTCTATGTAAAACAAAGACACGAGTTAAAATAAATTTGGCAAGAATCACAACCCCAAAAACATACTGACCATGAAAATTTGACAAGGCAAGAAGTAAAGACCATCAACAAAAGTTTTTTGTACGCTTCCCCAACACTGCATAAAAATACAATTCACATTGCAAATTGATTTACAAAGGCCTTGAGACATGGTTAGGTTTGGAAATGTCCTCAGATTGTTGTGAAATGGGCCCAGATAATTTGGCTTAAAGAAACACCTTAGCATAAAATGCTAGATAATGTTCAAAGCACATTATAATTTGGAATTCCATTAAATTTATCATTATAGAACAATACACTTTTTATAAAAAAATAAAACCATGAGTTATTTCTAATCAAACATATAAATAAATGGCGTTCCAGAAATGCTAGATAATGTTCAGAGCACATTATAATTTGGAATTACATTAAAGGATAATTATAGAACAACACACTTAGTAAAAAAAATTAACCTATGAGTTATTTACTAATCAAACATAATTTAAACAATGTTCCAAATTATTTTCTAACGAGAGACAACCAATCAAAAAAAATTACTCGATTACTCGATGAGAATCTAATTGGCAAACTTCAAACTCTAATATAATGAGTCACAGTGCTCTGGATCACTCCTTAGCTACATGCATTGTTATCAAACAAATTTACAAGTTCATAGATTGAAATATAACAATATTTTGTATATAGATATACCTCTGAAAAATCCACGCCAACTTTAAAAATATGTGAAAACAATCCAAAAAACACCCCTATACTATAAACTTAATAGTAATTTCCAAACATGGCCAATTACAACCCTAATGTATTTCTTTTAAACAAAAAATCCCTAGGATTTGCATTTAACAATTTCTTGTCGAGTAAATTATTCAAAATACATCATACCATAAACCCTGGAAGGAAGTATCTTTTTTCTTATCTAAAGTATTTAAATTGCATAACTATAATAGAAAAGCATGAGAATTGAAGCTAATGACTTGTTTGACAGAACATGACTAGACCTTACAACCACTTCGTTGAAAGTTAAATAACATCTTTGCCTAAAAAAATAAAATCCACAATAAGGTGACCCTAGTACCTGTATCACAAATGCCACACGACAAATAACTCAATATGCAAACACATTCATCCATTTAAAAAGCTGAAAATTAATGATATAGATAAATTTAATTTTTCAGAATGCAGAATTTTAGTGACTGAAAGTTCTTTAGATACCAACCTAGTGTAAATGGAATATCTTTCAAACAAAGTATCAGAAGAAAAACTAATCATCAATATCTACTTGTATGACGAATTTGTTGGGCAAAGGTGAGCATACTTTGAAACAAATGAAATAGATGTTCCCAAATAGTAGGTTGAGTAAGTGACGATATAGTCTTACTGTAAACGCTAAATTAGGCATACGTAAAACTCAAGCCTACACACTTCTCTCACATGATGTATACAATCCATTCAAGTTTGCCTCACTTTGGACGGGCAAATCGGAAAATGTTTCAAACCTTGCTAGAAATCTCAAATAGGAAAATATGCACAAAATGTGTAAATAAATGGACAAGATGCTCAAGCTTTGGTACACAAGAAACTTCGTGAGTAACTAATATTCAACATGCCTGATAGAACAATCCATGCCAACCTACTAGTTGTTAATACTAACATTCCATTTGCTCTATGAGGGCACAAAAGTCTAAAGCAAATGGAATGAGGAGACTAAGGAATCCCCCCTATACCTATGAATTTACATCACTAGCTTCTATTTAAGTATTATTAAACAAAATCTAATTATGTAATACAAGCACATGTGAAGAAGCCCCTACCCCACGGTGCACACCCAGCCTCCAATAACAAAAGGTCTATTTATTTCATATAATTCAAGATACCAAAATCAAACTAAAGTATATGCAAATAGAAAAAGCTCACATAGAAAAACAGGTTCCCAGTTCTTGGTGATAGAAATCACAAATGTACTTTGAAAAAAAATCACTACATCCATGCATAAATAATTTTTTCCATAAAGTATGAACAACAACTGCAACCGTGTAATTTCCAAGTGAATAATCGTACAATCATAGATTATTTATCTTCTTGCATAAACCAAGACAATCTTCACATATCAATGAGTTAATGGATGTTCAAAGTTTTTAACTACAACCAAACATCCAATACACCAAGTAGCTTCATGAACATATTACTATGTACCAAATCTTATGCAAGTGCATATCCTATGGAATGTTTCGGTGGATAGGCGAGATCGGTGAACCCACCGGCAACATAACTATGGATATCAATAGCGGCATATGAAGGAGGGAAACTTGTTTTGGTTGCCTCATCCAACAATACGAGAAAATTGTAGCTGAGAAAGATCAGATCCATCATCTACTCTTAAAGATGAGAGCAATGGACTCAATACCAGAGGAAAAATGCTCCCATGTGCCGACTAATCTCTCCATATCTGTCCTCAAACCAGGGTTATGGAAAATATAACCAGACATGACATAACATAACATGAAACCAAATCCCCAAATGCACATAAAATACTCATTATATAGGGTTATGGAAATATAACCAGACATGATGTAAAATACTCATTGCACATGGTTAAAATACTCATTGTACAGGGTTATGGAAATATAACTAGACATGACATAACAAGAAAACAAGGAAAAACAATGAAGAGAGAATCTGAAGTGCACCTGTCATCGAGGTCATCGATGTTCGCAGATAACTTGATATGTTTCGCAATTTTGGAGGGCTCCTGAAATGGTTTCTTGAAGGAAGTAGGTGAGTTCATATGCAGTGAGGATTGAGTTCATATGCAGTGAGGATTTCATACATAATACCAGGAACTTTCCCACTCGAGGCCATTGATGTTCACAGATAACTTGATATGTTTCACAATTTTGCAGGGCTCATGGAATGGTTGCTTGAAGGAAGTAGGTGAGTTCAGATGCAGCGAGGATTGAGTTCAGATGCATCGAAGATTTCATACATAAAACCAAGAACTTTCCCACCCATGCATGAATGAGACGATAGAGACTCCACCTGCCTCAGCTGGTCTAAGGCGTTGTTGGTGGGCGAAATTGACCGTCCGTCAACTGGAAGAGTGGATCCGGTCCTGGGTTGTCTAAATAACCCAAGCCATTTGGGATGACCCACCCTGACGGGTTTAGCGGCTCCGTTAGCCGATCTAAGTCCTAGGAAAACAAATGAAAACTACACTAAGGAACTAATCTAAATGAAAACAATTTAAAGCAAACTAAATAATAAATCTAAAATACATATATACAATCTATTACCTAAAGTATACAACTATAATTCTATAAAATTAAATGTTCAATTACCAACAGAATCAAATCTAATTACAAATATACAATATTTACAGATTACAGATTTAAATGAAAACCTGCAAAAGTAATTTGTAATTTGTCCTAAGACAGCGAAACTTATTGTTTTTTGATTTTTATAATTTTATGAGAAATAAATTAAGTAAAAACTATCTAAGCTAAGCAACTAAAATAATAACTCTAACTACAAATCTGAACTATACATATATCTAACTAAAATACTTATATTATACTAACAAATTAACTATCAAACAACAAATAACAAACTGACCTGAAGTAACGCTTCAGGCTTGTCTTGTATGCAGTAGTTGTTTTAGCTGTTAGGAGGGAGGAAACCCGCACCAGATTATCCACAAGCTTCTCGTAAACTAGAAGCAACTGTGCTCTTCAAATATAAATAATAGGACAAACAAGACATACAAAATTACAACAATCTTATAATTTACAAAATATCACATTCAGATAAATCCTTGTGCAAAATTTGTACAAAATGATTCAATTAATGAAAAAGATAAACCTGTATTCATTAAATTGAAACAAAGCAATTGCTGTACTTTTAAAATAGGAGAGATCAGATATGGACAATGTATAAATCAAGTCATATCAACATGCAATGAATTATGATAGCTAAAGTAGTCGATAATAAATTGCAAACTGATATAGATAAAACTTGAAACAAAAGTTTGATATATTGAAAGCGAAAGCTGTTACAAGACATCAACTTTCATCTCAGTCTGAATCATAAATCCATAGTCTGGTTCTCTCCACCGTGATGATGATTATCATTACAAAAAATAATAAGTATTTAAAGACCTCCCATAGGGTAAAACATCCCTGTGGGAATTATCAAAACAGTTTACAGAAAATTTGGAGATAATCTCCCAAGTCTGACTAAAACTAACAACCTAAAACAAAACCATATCTAAACTATCTCTTAAACTGCCACAGCATGCCCAATGATCATTTTAATTCGTATGCACCTGAAAGGGGACAAAAATAGACAAGATTAGAGGATATTTTGTTGATAAAATTGACAGAGATCTAAATTCTAAGACTAGCTACAGAATCTTGCGATTCTGTAGCTGGTCTAATTTGAGCACAGAATCGTTTTAAAATCAATCCAAAAATTAAAGAATTATATTCAAACTTTTAAAAAAATATCTAATTGCTAATTGGAAATCAAATGAATCATTCAAATAAAAAATTCTATGCTAATTGAAACAAATAAAATCGTAATTGAATTAATCGATTGATAACAGGATACGTGGGATTTGTCAAACATTTGTTATTGCCAATTGGGAACAAACAGAATTGATTGATAGTTGGGGAACCGACGAATTCATCACTTGAATCAATTCCAAAGACAGACTATTAGCCAAGTTTTCCAGATGAATTCAACAGAGACAAAATATGTCAATCTAAGCTTGACAAAATCGTTTTCTGAAAATCAAAACTAACAGAGCAACATCAAATCTATTTTCGATACCATTCCAACTCATACAAGTAATCATGCTAACTCAAGACACGCAACAATCGTTTGCAAATCAAGCCAAAAGAAATGAATCGAGCCAGCTTGGGGCTGACATAATCCAAAACAAACAACGAAATCGCGTCAATCCAAATCATAGTTGTGTCTGATAAATAAATCTTCTGTATAGATCGAATGCAGTCAAAGTCCAAAATGGAAATAGAACATAATCATTCTCTAAACGAAAAACAAGACCCAATCGACTACATTAATTCAAACCAACAGAATTATTCTAAAGAGAACCAAACCAAAATCAAAACCAATCAATCGCTTCTACTAATCAGAGAACAATAGAATAACATTAACTAAATCATAGCTATGTCCGAATTTAGCGAACAGATTTCCCACTCATGATTCATAATGAAATTATTTTGGTAAAACGAAAGCAATAGAATCATGGTGAATCAAAACGAACAAAGCTATTGAGAGCAAATCCAACTGATTATATTAATCCAACCAACTCATAAAACGAAATTAATATTGAAATTCATACCTGAACAATAAGAAAAGGCTTCGATCATGATAATTTGGAATTGACAAAGGCTGTTGCTGCCTCGACGTTCCTGAAGATAATCGAACCGGTGATTTTTTGTTTATTTTCATTAGGCTGAAGCCTGTCTCTTTCTTTTGACAACACTGTAACTTGCTCCTCCAACGATTTGACTTTTGATTGCAATAAGGGAACGTCAATGTAATAACGCTCTAGCCACACATTACATTGGATACATGATGGTTGCTCGGGCTTTGATAACACAGGCGAGGGTTTGTTTAAGCCACCAGGGGTTTCAATGTGCACCTTTATTCATGGGTAATTTGGGTCATTTTTGAGGCATGGGGGCAAATTAGATACATAGTCATAGGGTTTTGTAGAGCACAGGCCATGGGAATAGGGATACTCTTCAGCTAGGAAACACTCAATATCGGAGTCCAAGTCCTCACTCAGCACTATGGGCTTTTGGTCGATATTCTATTTAGGTTTGTTCTGGGCAAGTCTCGATATCAATCAAGCATTTTTCTTCCCTTTACTGTTGACAGCATTGTTACCTCTACCTTTCTTACTCATCGGCTTCTTGACAGCCTCAGCCTGGTCTTTTGTACATGGGTTGATTATGATGTCGGGTAGGTCGATGTCAGGGCAAACCGAGGGTTCAACAGAGGGTAAAAGGATATGGAATGGCACGGGTATCCTGACCATAGTCTCACTCACTACAGCCTTGTCGATTTGAACAGACTCTGGATTAGCAAAGCCATTTCTGGATAGAAAGGCTTGCCAATTATCGCCATGAAGGCTCAAATGATGGACGATAATGAGTCTAATTAAGCTGTGATGAAAAAGGCTGCTATCAGCTTTCTCGTGCTTGAATCTCTTAGGCATCTTGTAAAGACTACGCAAGAAGTAATGTGGCATGTTCAATGGATAGCCCATGAAATTCATTAACAACCGGAGGTGATACAGAAAAACCAAGCCAGAATGACCTTCACAGGTCACAAAATGTTTAACGATTACCAAAAGGTCGTGCCACCTGGGTTTGAGGGTAGAAATAGGCATACCTTTATCACAGGACACAACCTTTCATGATACGAATAGCAAAGGCCACGAAACCTCGTCGACTTTGGAGTTTTTAAACCACCTTTCACCTGTAGCTGCTAGTCCTGTAGCAGAGCTTATGAATTTCTCATTGAGCTCGAGCTGTATGTCACCGACTTTAGCCCTACACCCGTCAAAGGTGAGGGTGAATTGTTGGGCAACCGAAAGGTTGAAACCCTCGAACCTCTGTATAAACACCAGCCAACCACTGTTTTCTAAATCCTTACATGCATTATCGAATAGCAACAGAGCTTGGCTACCATTCGGCTCTATGCGCACCACCAGTGCCATAGACAGGAGCACACGATGAGCAGGGTGAGTGGGTAAGGGTTTGAACAGAGTATACACAGGGTCGATAGCTCACAGGCTCGCCCGAGGACTAGCAAAGGTGAACCGAGATAGGGGGAAAGCATTAATGATAAAACGTGCGGAGGTGGTGGAGCTAGTTCAACCCATGCAAAACAATCATATCCCATAGTACAATCGCCGACGCATATAACGTTTCAAATCACTATTATATGTGTTAAGAACCATGCCATTCAAACCCTTAATAAAATCCATGGTAAGTCGACCAAACATTAGCGCGAGCAATAGTATTAGCAAAGTTTTAAAACCATAATAATGATTCGAAATCAACACCAAGGGTTCGATTATGTGGTATGATCACACCAAGGGTATAACCACAACGTCGATGTATTTACATGAAAACAATGTGTCAAGGTAATTGATGAAATACTATATAAATCAAACCACCAATGCATCACAAACTCGATCAAACATCAAGCCACCAATAAATCAATGATTGAATCATGATATCAAGAAATCATATTAACAATTAAAGAATGCCAAATGAATAAGGATCTTGGAATCTTGTCAACTGTATAATCATAATTAAATTGGAAACGGAATAGACATATCGACAAGAATGATCACAACAATCTAGTGATGATTTTAATATGACTTCGAAATCAAATTTTTCATGCTTGCAGTCGTGAAAACAAGAACAAAGGCAGGTGTTCAAATTGCACAAAAATAATAGTGTTGTTTTATTCTGAAGATTGTGATGAAAATCAAGGTTCTCAAAACACTGGTGTAGGCAGTTTATAAGGACAGTATAAAAATGCGAATTGGCTGCCAACAGGCACCCAACCACCTGTTTTGACCACCCCCTACTCCCTAACAATGTCATTAAACACATCCCTGCCACCCCCTGGTTGCGGTGCCCAATGTAGGCATCATGCAAAAGAAATATAACTTAAACCTTGTTTCAGTGCCTCAGGAACCATGCAGGAACATAATGTAAATCGTCCAAAACTTAATGTCCCTCCTATGGTAGGGACATAATAAGGAGATCAACATGTGATACATATAATTTAAGAAAATATCTATGAAGTTGTCACCGCACTAAAATCTAATCTCTGGTCTGCAATTTATGGTCTCCCGAAGTTACCCAGGCGTTATTAGCTGGGGTCTTCGACGTTCGACGCTTAATGTCCCTTTATATTACTCCCCGAAGTCCTGAAATTTCTCCACGTGGCCTTATCCATTCGACGATCGACGTTCGACGTTTTGCATTGAACTTCCTACGTTTCGGTGTTTCGGTAGTCGGCGGTCGCAGTTGAACCTTAGACATTTCAACGATTGACGATCGTCGTTGGTCCTTTGGCGTTCGATGATCGACAGTCGTCGTTGAGCCTTCCTTTATCAAAATACACTCAAATATTCCGACTCCCTGTAATGATCCAAAGCCATTATGCAAGGATCATCCCTTGTTTTGGTGTCTTTTAAACTTTTTTCTGGTTGTGGTATTTCATCAAACAGTTTG
>JASDQU010422076.1:0-10068 GCA_032191745.1 Picea mariana
CACTGGACTTTAGCATCCAGGCTCCCTAGCTTAATAATCACACAATCCTTTTGGCCTATAACAACCTGAATCACCAGCCTATAAAACATTTACATTTTTGTGTACAACTGGGGTTCGGACTAGGGATATTACATTCCCCTCCCCCTTATTTATGCACTTCCCTAACTACAGTATATGTACACATACAATCAAAACTTTAGTAGTTTTAAAAAAGATGAGGATATTATGTTCGCATAGCCTCTTCATGCTCCCAAGTCGCATCCTCAAGACCGTACCAGGTCCATTGGACCTTTACTAGCCCTACAACTCAATTCTATAGTTGCTTGATATTTCGATACAATATACACACTAGATGCACCTAAAAGTATCCATCTTGCTTCACCTGAATCACATTCAAATCAATGACATGATTAGTATCAGGTACATACATTTTAAGCAATGATACATGGAATACATTATGAATACTCATTGATGCAGGTAAACAAAACAAGTATGCTATAGATCCAATCCTTTCTAGGATTTCAAATGGCCCACAATTACGAGCTTCCAGCTTTGAACAATTTCCCAATTTCAGGGAACTTCTCCTAGACTTTACCCTTAGGAACACATGGTCACCCACTTTAAATTCTCTATGGGTTTTGTTTCTATCAGCGTAGATTTTCTGTCTGTCCTGGAAAACCTTTAAATTCTTCTTTATTTTTATCATTTTCTCTTCCATTTCCCTTAGTATTTCTTGCCCAACCACTGCTTTGTCTGTTGGGTTGTCCCAACTTACTGGTGTGTTTCACTTTCTGCCATATAGGGATTCAAATGGGCTCATCTTTAGGGATGCTTGATACCCATTGTTATAATAAAATTCCACCAATTGCAAGTAATCCTCCCATTTGGATGGTTTATCCATCACATATATCCTTAACATATATTCAATCACTTGATTTACTCTCTCTGTTTTCCCATCAAATTCTGGATGATAGGTTGTGCTAAAATTCATATTGGTCCCAAACCCTTTGAATAATCCTTTCCAAAAATTTGCGGTAAATTTTGGGTCTTTGTCTGTCATAATGGTGTTGGGTATACCATGTAGTCAAGCAATTTCCATTGTATAAATATCAACAATGTTAATTGCCTTGTGTGTGAGCTTTACCGGAATAAAGTGGGAAGATTTAATAAGCTTGTCCACCACCACCATGATGGAATCATGTTTCTTGGTTGTTCTGGGCGTCTTGGTAATGAAAACCATTATTATAACTTCTCACTTCCACTCAAGAATGGGTAATGGTTGTATCATACCAGTTGGGTGTCTGTGCTCATCCTTGATTTTTTGACATTCCAAACACTTGGCCATAAAATCAACAATCTACTTCTTCATTCTCAGCCAGTATAATTGTCTCTTGATAGATACAATAGATTTCAGGTAACATGGGTGTCCAACATAAGGCACATTATTCATTTCTTTTAAAACCAATTTTTTCAATTCCTAAGAGTTTGGCACATAAATGTTTCCCCTATACATGATAATTTCATCATTTTCCAACTTATAGTCTTCAACTTTCTACTGTAAATTACCTTACTTTAATTTTTCCTTTACTTCCATGTATTTATGATCTGATTTTGCAGCCTCTGGAATTCTATATTTAAAATATGTTTGGTACATGCTAATGGTTTTATCATGCATCTCATGCACCCTCTTGCTAAGTCCATCAACTAGCTTGTTCTCTTTACCTTTGATATGATTTATATCAAAGTCGTATTCGCTGAGGAACTCTAACCACCTGATTTTACTGGAATTTAGAGTTGGTTGTCCGAACAAGTATTTCAGACTACTATGGTTTGTCCTTAACTCAAATTGTTTCCCCATGAGGTAGTGCCTCCACATATTCAAGGAATCCACTATGGCTAACAATTCCAAATCGTGCATAACATAATGTCTTTCAAGATCCTTTAATTTCCTTGATTCATAGCACACCACATACCCATTCTGACTAAGCACTCCACCCAGTCCTTCTTTGAAAGAATCAGTACATACAATGAAGTCTTCATTAGGATCAACAATCTTTAGTATTGGAGAACTTGTTAGTAATTTCTTCAAGTGTTGGAAACTCCTTTCATAATCCAATGTCGATTCAAACTTCACACCTTTATTCTATAAGGAAGTGATTGGGTATGTGATCTTTGAGAATCCTTCAATAAATATCCTATAATAACCTGCAAGGCCCATGAATGACCTCACCTACGGGACATTCCTTGGTGTTGGCCATCCTTCAATGGTCCTTATATTTTCTGGATCCACTTCTATTCCTTCCTCTGAAATGATATGACCCAAATAATGGATTTGCTTCCGATAGAATGAACACTTCCTCAATTTGGCATACAACTGATGCTCCCTCAATATTTTTAATGCCATACTTAATTGTTTCTCATGCTATTCTTCAGACTTAGAGTATATAATAATGTCATCCAGTAAGACAATGACAAACTTATCTAAGTAATCCCTGAAAACTCCATTCATTAAACAAATGAAGACTGCTTGTCATTTGACAACCCAAAAGGTACCATTGTGAAAGCATAGTGGCCATACATTTTTTTGAAGGCAGTCTTATTGATGTATTCTTTTTTAATTATTACTTGATGATAGCCTGACTTGAAATCAATCTTGGAGAATGTTTTTGCATCTTTCAGTTGATCAAAGAGTTCATTTATTCTTGGCAAAGGGTACTTATTATTCATAGTTACTTTGTTCAACTGCTTGAAATCTATGCATGACCTCAAGGTTCCATCTTTTTTCTTTACAAATAATACTAGGGCACCCCAAGGTGACACACTTGGGAATATATACCCCTTCTTCAAAATCTCTTCTAGTTGCATTTTCAATTCCTTCATATTGGGTGTAATCATTCTATAAGGAGTAATAGATACTGGAGATGATCCCGACACCAGATTAATGGAGAAGTCAAAATCTCTCTTGGGTGGAAATCCTAGTATTTCCTTGAATACATCTTCAAACTCTTTTGGGACTGCATAATATTCAATATTTGATGCCTTGTATTTAGGTGTCTCTTCCATATGTGCTGCAATTATTTGACACCCTTTCCTGTAACTCTTCTCCAGTTGCAAGGATAAAATTTATTTGACAGTTACTACCCTGGGAATTCCCTGTATTGTTCTTAAATTCCCTTTCTCATTCAAGAAAGTAAATACCTTATTATAATAGTCTAGTACAACATGATGTTGTTCCAACCAATCCATACCAATTAGGAAGTCATAGGAACCTAAAGGTATGATGTTCAAATCTGAATTGGTGTTATAACCCTAATTTTCACCAGACATACTTACCTGGCATCAGGCCATCTCAGACTCCTTATTTGCCAAAACACTACTGAACAACTCTTCTTAAAAACCCCCTTTATAAAGGCCCACACACCCTGCTCCATTATTGCACGCGTGTACATGCTAGCTGCCCCAATACAGCTCATGTGTACCTACAAAAGCACGGAAAAAAAGAAAGTTGTTGACAGAACACACAACTTTGGGCAAGTTAACTAAACCTTTCGACCATGCATGGCCGATCATTCAACCAAATACCTAGATCCTTCTAGCCTATAAAAGAAGGGGTAGGGGTCCCATTTGAAAGGAGGAATATCATAGTAAAGAGACTATACTCGATTGAGCATTCCCCTTGTCCCAACCTTTAGCCATCCTTGTGCAAAGAGAAGTATAAAGAAAGGCAATTGGAGGACAGTTCAAGAGGATCCCAGGACCAGTTTCAAGGAGCAGTGCCGACCACATATTGTAAGTTTGTTCTTGTGAAGATTAATACAAAAAAGAATACTTTTCCCGTCCCACCATATCATGTGTTCAAGTTGAATGTTTATTTCATGATATCGTCACAACTAACCCAACAATTAGTATATGAAATGCATGTTCGCAGCTTTTTGTTTGTTCATGAGTGAATGCAGGTCATCTTTGGGAGGAGGATTGCAATCAAAGAGCGAGTGAAAGAAAAGGGATCGACATCAAACGAAGGACTTAAGGTAGAGTTATTGAATCTCATTTACACCTTTGTATTGCATGAATGTGGGGTTTTGTGTTGGGAGAATAGGAAAGAGTAGAGGCCTTTGAAATGGTCATTTTCTACATGCATGATTAGAGCCCTTAAATGCTAAGTCCATAGGAGGGATTCCCACCCACAACAAAATTGGTGACCATACTAGGGACTCTCTATGGTTCTTTGGGGATTTCTTATTGGGTATTTTGAAATTCGTTTTACTGCCTTTTTTGAGTTTCTACAAGAGTCTGAGTGTTCAGGGATTCTGGTTCTCAATAACAGTACTCCCTGCCTTGCTTACTAGACTATTTCTCTTTATGTTTTTGAAAAACTCAAAGTCATACATGCCCTATAGAAGGGCAGCCCACGTGTGTACGCGCCCTACCTTTAGTCAGGTCGTGTATGCACGCATGCTGCTGAAGTGTTAGTTGTGGGTCTAAAAATCCAGAAATTTCTTCTCAGGAAGAGGCAGACATCCTCTCCCCTGTCAGAAGTGATCCTTCTCAAGGGTCTTCTGGATCCTTTCTTGGTCTCTGTGTGCAGTCGGTAGTTTGGTAAGACCTTAGGTTATCTTTGTTTTGCTAAATTTTTCTTGCCTCTTCTTTGTCAAAGTAAGTTTTTGTACCTTTAAGGGGTTTTGGTTTTCAATACCAATACTCCCTGCCTGAGCTTAGCTACTTGTCTTTCATTTTTTAGGAGAAACAAAGGCACACGCAACCTGTAGTGGGCCTAAATGCGTGCATACGCACCCTGCCTTTGGACAGCCCGTGTGCATATGCTAGTTGTTGAAGTGACAATTGTGTGTCTGTCTAGAAAACTTTTTGAAGAGGCAGTCATCCTCTTTCCTTTCAAGTGTTATTTTTTCAAGGATTTTCTTGTCTGATTATAGTCTTTGTCATAACAATTTTAGCCTAGTTTGGACTCCAACATAGCTTGCTTTTTCATTAAAAGATTTCTTTTGTTTCTTATCTTTTTAAAGTTATTTTTAGCTTGAAATTTTGATAAAAATGAGTTGCATTCATCGTGCATTCATCCTTTTCTTTTAGAATATTTTGTTACTTCTTCTTTGATTGGAAGAAAATATATATATAAAAAAAATAAAATAGCTTGTTAGTTCTCTTTCTTTTTTGGCATTTGCCTTGCATTGTTATTTGAAAAAGAAAAAGAAATTATCATAGTGTTGTGTTTTCTTCTCATCTTAAAAGCATTTAAAAAGAAAAATAAGAAAGATAATCCTTCTTTTCTAGTGTTCTTATCATTTCTTTTTTTTGCAAGAGTCTTAACAACATCAATTGCACAACCATACCCTTTTGAGTAAATCAAGCCAGTAAAAAGAACGCTAATTAAAATTTACTAGACTTTATGTTTGTAGGCTCCATCAACTAGATTAGGATAGAGCCTTGATTTAGGTTGGAGAGGAAACTCTTCAAAGCTATAAAAAAAACATACAAGTCTATGCTAAGGAGTGTAGAAGTCCAGTAACATGGAAATTATCCAGGACCCCCCTCTAACACAAGGGCTAAACATGAGGTCGTGTGTGGAAAGGTAGCGGAGATAACCCCTCCAAAGCTGGACCAAACGTAGTGGGGAATGCATATAGAGGACTTGTCTTGGGATTTCGTTGATCGCATTTGCCACGGAGCTTCATGGGTATCAAATCCATTTGAGGTCCTCAGTCATCTTTCGAAACACTTGCTTTCAATACCCTTGATAGGTTTCAGGCTTTATACCCTGCTCATTGTGGTCCACCCGACTGTACCTGCTTGGTGATTGTTCAGGAGATGGAAACCTAGTTGCCTTTATTTTAGGGACTTACACAGGTGACCGAGGGGGTATACCGCAGTACCTAGGGAAGACATCGGACAACACTTTACAGAGTATACCCAGAGGGTGCTTCCGTATTCGAGTTCCCCTTGCACTGGTAAGTTTCTCTAGTATTGGTTGGTGTAACTGTTCTTCCAACTAGTTATTCGTTTGCTTGATTTTCCTTTAGGAACTTTTAGTGTGTGCTCTATGCTCCCTAGTTTTCCATAGTGAGTTAGTCAGTCATGGATTTGGGTCTCTAACCTAGGGTGGTAGACCGCCCACTCCACCGGTCGAGAGGATTTTTCAGTCTTCCACTTAGAAACGTGGAGCTGCCTCTTTATAGGTGTTGTTTTGATAACACTGGTTCTTCAGAGTCAGTGTGTGAAACTTTTACGGATTTGAATGATCCTGCAAGGGGAGAACCTCTACATAAGATCTTCATGGCTAAATTTCCTAACGATACCAACCAAGGAACCCCTTTGCAAGGGGATTCTTGTTCTTTTCCTTTCTTCAGAAACGTTGGTGTCCCTTTAATGGCCACTTTGTACATTCCTGGGTTGAATGTGGGACTATCGGTTTGGTTGGGTACCATTCCAAATGTCCTGAATGCTCTTGACACTTCTCAGTTAAACACCTTAAGTCATGGGCACCCTGTTGATGTTTCTTCATCAACAAAGTCTTCTCCTCCTCCTTCTCCCACCTCTGGTGAAAGTACAGTTACTAGTAATTGAAAGTCTAAACGAAATAGAAAGAGGAAGAATAGGAAGAAGAAATCACCAAACTTTGCGAGTCATGTTGGAGATAGGTCAACAACCTCTGTAAGTCACGTTGAATACCAGCACCCAACCTCTGCAAGTTATGTTGGGGGAAATCACCCACCCTCTGAAAGTCATGCTGGGGGAAAGAGTCTAGTCACTGCTAGTCATACTAGTAATCGAGTCTAGTCACTGCTAGTCATACTAGTAGACTCTGCAAGTCAAGTTATCGACCCATCACCAGCCTCTGCAAGTCATGTTGGAGATGTGCAACCAGCCACTGCTAGTCATGCTGGGGGCATCGATTCTATTGAGAAACCTATACAGATAGGATGTAAGCCTAAGTTCCCTTGTAAGATTTGCAAGGGAGATCACCTTACTCATTTGTGCCTTGGCATTCCAGAGGTACAAAGAGTATGGTCCTTGTCTAGAAGCTCTTCTGATTCTAAGTCTTCTGAGGTTTCCTCACAGTCTATTCATCCTTTGGTTGCAAAACTGGTCATGCCGATGCAGTCATCGGATGATCCCACTCCTCTTTTGCGGGGTGATGTGCCTTTAGACCTTGTAGTCTCTTAGCCTATTCAACCATTGGTTGAGAAAGTGGTCACGCTGATGTAGTCATCGGTTGATCCCACTCCTCTTTTGAGGGGTAAGGTGCCTTTAGACCATGTAGTCTCTCAGCCTATGCAGCCATTGGTTGAGAAATTAGTCACGTTGATACATTCATCAGCTGATCCCACTCCTTTTTTGAGGGGTGAGGTGCCTTTAGACCATGTAATTTCTCAGCCTATGCAGCCATTGGTTGAGAAAGTGGTCATGCCGATGCAATCATCGGCTAATCCCACTCCTCTTTTGAGGGCTGGGGTGCCTTTAGACCATGTAGTCTCTCAGCCTATGCAGCCATTGGTTGAGAAAGTGGTCACGCCGATGCAGTCTTCGGCTAATCCAACTCCTCTCTTGGGGAGTGAAGTGTCTACCGACTATGTTTTTAGCGTTTCTAGTTCAGTACTTTCAGAACAAGGGGGAATTCCGCTCATTCTGAGTACACACCCTCCAAGCCCTAGGATGGTTTCCTTTGATTGGAATGATCTTGTTGAGCCTTGTCTTCCTTCTTATGCACCTTTTCAAATAAGAGTTGAAGTTAATTCAACAAACATTTATCGATGTATTGTGGATGAAGGAGCCTCGGCAAGTATTTTATCCTCCTCAGTTTGGAAAGTATTGGGTTCTCCCGAGATTATGTCTGCTTCACATGAGTTGTTTGCTTTTGACAGACGTCCTAGTGAATATTTGGGGGTTCTTCCTCATTTTCCTATCTCGTTAGGTGGGAAGATTGTCCATGTTGATGTTATATTGGTGCAAGGCCTGTTAGATTTCAACATGCTTCTCGGGTGTAATTATGTATATGCTATGAACGTTGTGGTATCTACGCTCTTCCAGGTGATGCATTTCCCTCACAATGGAAGCATTGTCACTATTAACCAACTGCCATCTGATAATCACCATCCTAATTCATAGTTAGTTCAGGCTGCCCCTTTATATGTTCCGAGTGTTCGTGTAGACTCCACCCCGCCACGGGTTAATTATGTGGCATCTTATCCTCGGTGTTCAATTGCTTCTGAGCAGGAACCTGTGCAATCATGTTTTTCCTCTTGAGACTTGGTCTCAGCAATTGATCCATTGGTTTATCCGATGGGGGGATAGGAACCCTTTCTTCCCCCTCTTGATCCAAGTGGGATTAAGTATCCTTCTGAGTCTGATCTCATTGTTTGTAGATCCTTAAGCCATCGTTTATGTAATTCTTTGCTGATAGACTCTGCCAGTCCTGGCTAGAACCTCCATCATCATATGGAGTATGGTCAGTTTACTTCACCCTTTGGCACTAGTGACCCTCGTCTACGTGATTTCTAGTATTTTGAATTTCCTTCAGATGAGGCTATCCTTGAATCCATGACTACGGTTTCTATACCGCAAGAGGAATTACACCGTGGTTTGTGTTTTCTTCCCTTTTGGGAGACTTTCCAAACTGACTATTGAAGAGACTCTTGGTCTGAGCCTAACAGCGGGCTCTACCTCAACCAGTTTCATACATGAGCTGTAGCCCCCAACAGGTCTTCTTTTAAGCCATTTTTAGACCCTATAAACATGAAAAGATTGTCGAGCGATCTTGTGGCCTTTCACGCTCATTAAAATGAAATTTGAAGTCACGTCTATCTAGTGGTAGTTTACCCCTTTTTCGGTTTGGATGGTCAACTATACGAACAAAGGTATACTCTATAGGCCTTGGATCTCTAGAAGAGTACCCTGAGGTATAATTTTAACCCTTTTTCGGGCCTAAGGGACTAAATTTACGAAAAAGGAACCCCAACGGAGTCCATAGTTAAGCTCTTTTCAGACTCCCTAAAATTGAAAAGATCGCCGAGTGACCTTATTCTTTCACACTCGTTAAAATGGTCCAGAAGAACATTCCTGACAGAGTCCATAGTTAAGCTTTTTTTAGACTCCTTAAAAATGAAAAAATGGCCGAGTGATCTGGTCTTTATCACACTCGTTAAAATGGATTTGAATAGACGTCTTGTCGGTGCTATTTTACCCCTTTTTCGAACCGACTAGACTACCTTCGAAAAAGGTACCCCATTGCAGTCTCCTTTTACATTTTTTTAGACTCTTTAAATATGAAAAACCGTCGAGCTTACCTTCTCTGGGCTCGTTAAAGTTACATCAAAGAATGTTACCATTGTGTGTCTTATTAAATTGCATTTTCATACCCGCGTCTTTGGCCTAATGTTGGCTCCATGTTTCTCTCAACCGACCCATCTGAAACATGCCTTATACACAAGCCCTGTAGCACTTTGCCTTTGCATCTTGACACCTTTGGCCCTTGGAGGATTTTTCCCGAGTGTCCTTTTATTGCATATGTCCCTTTGCCCTGAGAATCCCCGTGTTCTGTGCACTTTGAAATCGTATGTTTGTGACACTCGATTCCTCCTTTGTAACATAGCATTCTTTTATTCTTTTTCCAAAATTATTGAAAACGACAAAAAAATCAAATATACCCCAAAAAGAGGAAGGGAAAAGTATTTTCTTTTTATTTGGCAGCACAATGAGTCTCCCTTGGACAAAGCACATCCATATGTTTGTTCGTCAAGCTCTAGGATTTAATAGGACCTTAGGAAGTAGTTCTCGCTACATAGATCTGTGTCCTCCTCCATTTGGTTATTCTTCCAAACATATGGAGAGTTTGCATTGCCTACTGCATTGTGAACTTATGTCAAATGCCATGCTGCCTGAGTCTCATCATTTGTCGTGCTATTGTTCGACAACACAGGTATTCCAACAGAGGATGAACACCTTCAGTAACCACTCACATAACCAGATCAAAGATCAACACACCGATGTTTTCACGTGGTAAAACCCCTACGGGGAAACATCCACGGCCCCAGCCAACGCGGCCACTTGGAG
>JASDQU010422077.1:0-10119 GCA_032191745.1 Picea mariana
TCCATGGAAATGATTTCAACTTAGCATGAATAGATGTGTGATATCAGATATACAAAAATCATTCAAAACAAAGAAGGAGAAAATTTAACATATATGAACCAATTCGTGTGAAGACAAAGGGAACAACCACGTTCCTCCCAACCGTAGAATAGCCAGTCAAAATTTCTTGCCTGACTCACCCCCTAGCCTAACCATGAATCCATGAGGGTGAATTTGGAAAACTCCTCTTTAGCAATGTCCACAATTCCAGCAGTTATCCTCTTGCCTCACACTTACTCAGTAGTGCTTATAACAGTAAGAAAAAAAATCAATTTTCTCTTTTCCCCAGCATACTTGGCAGTGTCCTGCCTCCTCTCATATGTTATTTATCAATTTTGCCCAGGTCTTTTTCCCTCCCTTGGGAATTTTTGTAACTTTATAAATCCATGATTTTCAAAGGCTTCCCATGGCCAAATCACTGATTTGCCACTTGTAATAATCAACCCAAAGGTAGTTCCAACATGTTCCCCACTCATGGAGTCATGGTTAGCTAAATTTAACATGGTTGTTCCATTTGTCCTCCTGCAATCAATATAAAATATTTTGTTTTCATACAAGTGTCATAGTCAAATAGTTAGTTGGGTCAAATCCGGTCTTTTCCCAACAGTCAAAATAATTAATTACAATTACCAAATTCAAAATTTGGAATTTCCATAAATGGAAAAAAATTTCCAAATTTGAATTTACTATAAATGGAATAAAGTTCCAGCAATTTTTAAATTTCAAAAATATTTTATTTTTGGGGATGTCACAGTTGGCGTAAGAGTAAATCTCACGACTTGTAATTAATATTTCTAACAATACCCCTTAATTATATAAGTAGGTGGGATTACAAAACCCAAAATTTACATCAAAATATTAATTTGACATGAACTGTCGAATATCTACGATTGTGTTGACTCCTAAACAACTATGCAGTTCTTGAAATGCATCCCTTGCCAAAGTTTTTGTAAATATATATGCAATTTAATCTTAAGTCCTGCAAAATTCTCAGCAAATTTCATTGTTATTCACCAATTCTCTAATAAAAAGATACCTTGTATCACTGTGCTTGGTTTTCATGTGAAACACATGATTCTTAGATAATGCGATGGAAGAATTGTTGTCAAAAAACACTCTAGTTGGTTCCTGTTGTTCCTGCAAAAAATCTTTTAACATTCTTCTCATCCAAATAGCTTAACAAGTTACACTTCTAGCTACGACATACTCGGCTTCAACGGAAAAAAGAGTCACAATGGGTTTCTTCCTTGATGCCCATGGCACTATACCTGTTCCAAAATGAAATGTGTACCCAGAGGTACTTTTCCTATCATATATGTTGCCTCCACAATCACTATTAGTGTATCCAAAAAGTTTGAAATCTTTTGAAGTAGAATACATTGTGCCAAAGTCTTTTGTTCCATTCACATTTCTCAGAATTCTTTTTCTTGGCTTCAAATGGGATTCTTTTAGAGTTTACATGAACATTGAAATCAAGCTCATTCCATACATAATATTAGGTCTTGTTGCTATCAAATACACAAGACTTCCTAGCATCCTTTTAAACAGAGTGGGATCCACTTTGGATCTTTCATCTTCCTTACTTAACTTCAATCTTGTTATAATAGGTGTTGGGGCTGCTTTGGAATTTATCATGTTGAATTTTTTCAAGATTTCATGATAATATTTGGATTGTGAAATAAATATACAAGCTTTGGATTGGTGAACTTCAATGCCTATAATATATCTCATAAGCCCCAAATCAGTGATTTCAAGCTCATCCTTCATGACTGACTTAAATTCTTCTATGCCAAAATCGCCTGTAAAAATCAAATCATCTACATATAAGAAAATAATTAACATATGACCTTATTGATTTTATTTGATGTACAGTGTTGGCTCACAATCACTTCTTTGGAATCCATTCTGAGTGAGGTAGGAATCTATGTGAATGTACCAAGCTCTGGGATCTTGCTTTAATCCATACAATGCCTTCTCCAATATGTATACTTTGTTTTATTGTCCTAGAATATCATAGCCTTATGGTCGTTCCACATATACTTTTTTCTTCTAAATGACCATTCAAAAATGATGAATTTACATCCATTTGATAAACATGCCATTTATTTTGTGCAGCAATGGCCAACACAGTTCTAAATGTGTCCATCTTCACCACTGGTACAAATGTTTCATTGAAATCTATTTTGCGTTGTTGTGTAAAATACCTTGCAACTAATCTCTCCTTGTGCTTCTGCATATTTTCATTTGCATCTTGCTTGGTTTTATAAATCCACTTTACACTTATCACATCCTTGTCCTTAGGTACATCTATCAATTTCCATGTTTGATTTTTCTCTATTCATTTAATTTCTTCATCCATGGCTTGTGCCCATACATCATCTTTGACAGCTTCTTGAAAACTTAATGTGTAGTGTCCCCAAGAACGAGCCCTTGTAAATCTGATATATCAAATGAATTGTAAATATGTGTTATAGGTTGGTGAGCCAAGTTTGTATAAGCCGGTGGGATTATGTGATTGTTAGGCCAGAGAGCCTAAGGGTTGGAGGCCAAGGGCCTACTTTTGTATCTGTATGTATGTAGCACATTAATAAAATATAAACACCACCGTGTGCAAACTGACCACGATGAAAGAGTGATGGGGGACTGATCTTCCACAGAATGGGCAAGGAATTAGGGGCTGGGAGGTGGGAAAAAGGGGCTAAGTGTTNTAGGTTCCTGGCAAGGGAAAATGTGCAAAGGGGATGCATGTTGATGGAACGCATGCAGTTCCAAGGGTGACAAGTGTCAACTTTGGTGCATGTAAATAAAATGAACGAGATGAGCCGTGAGAGGGGTCCCTCCTCCATTCCAACCAACTATTTGAGAGTGTATGGAGCTTTGAATAGTACGACCGACCCAACCTCTACAAGAATACCTTGTGTGTTTTTGAGAGCCAAGAAGCCTGTGTTCATCTCTGAAAATTCAGGTTCAACCACTCCATTCTGAGCCATGGAGTCTGTGTCAATCCCTGCGGGAACTGCTTGTCACGCAATCCCGAAAACCATCAGCATGAGACCTTGCCGTCATTGCTGATCCTATTTGGGAAACCCATGTCTGTATTCTCGGTTGGTTGTGATGGCCACGCAAAGCTAGATTGCGCGTGGCCTGTTGGCCAGTGCAAGATGTGATTGAGCCTGTGTATGACCTCTCTCCAAGTGAGGGAGGTGACTGTTGTTGGAAGAGGCAGGTTGTCAAGCCTGTGAGCAACTCTTTTCAGGTGAGAGAGTTTGTTGGAAAGTGGTTTCTTCGAGAGAGTGTCCAACACCAACTTTGGGCTCTGAGACTTCCTGATCTGGCCTGTTGTCAAGACCCAGAGAGGGAGGTGTAGCACCGATGGACTGTGCTTGTGAAGGTGTATATTTCCAGGTGGAACAGGCATGTGGGGAATGAGATTCTGGAAGTAGTGGGCGTAATATGGCATCCTAGGAAGAATCCTTTGAGTCTTTCTGTGTTGTTTTCCCTATAACCTCAGCCTAGCCTAGGATTCCTTGCCTTGGGGTGGAGCTTAGTCTCAGCTCGAGGGTGACCCATTGTTAAGCTGACGAGCAGTGTAGTCTAAGGCTGGGAGGTTCGTGGAATACCTGCACATGGTTGGTGGAATCGCCAAGGTTTTCAAAGATAAGTATCAGATGATGTTTTATTCATAATTATGCATCTCTGTGTAATTATAACTATCATGTATTCTGATGTGCATATCAATTTAATGTTAATGATATTGATTGTATATTATAGTAGTAAATAGTATGTTTACTCTGAGCTTAAATGTATTTCTTTGCTTAAACGCATGTTTTTTTATAAGACATGTATGAGCTATGTAAAAGGTGTGTTACAGAATGGTATCTGGCAACGATAAAAGCCTTGGTAACATAAAAAGTGGTGTTACAATTTGGTATCAGAGACAAGGTTTCAACACTGAGCCTAGATGGGCCAGTTGAGTGGTCTTTGGACAGAGGGTTAGAGGAGAAATTGTGTCTGGAGGACCAATTTTGGACCCTGGTATGGTCTGGAGTGTCAAGGAGTTACTTGACCATGCCTATAAGCTCAAGAGGTATAGCGGTGTTGTGAAACTGCATCTAGTGTGGTATATGGCCACAGGGAGAGTGGACTCCACACCAGCAGTGTTGGAGCCTTAGGATCTGTTCGGGAGGGAAGTAGCGAACCCTCGTGACCGTCGGATCGGGAAAATGTGCACAGGGTTTAAAAACCCTTTGGAGTTGCACAGGAGTGTGGGAATTGCGATACACGAACTCCCGAAAACCCGAAAACCCGAAAACCCGAGAAGATATACGATTTAGATCTGGGAGGAAGGCTCGACTGTTAGATATGGAGGATTCACACTCAAGTTAGTCGCAAAAACCTTTCAGATTTCACAAAGTCGAGAGATGGGAAGTGAGGAAGGTGAACACCTCTGAAACCCGAAACCCGAAATCCTGAAACAATCTACACCGTAGATCATAGGAAGGGAGTTGTTCGTCCTATTCAGCGGAGGAGTAAACCATAATTCAGGATTTCGACAAACAGAAGTTCGATATATGGGATACACGGACTCCCAATGCCCGAAACCCTAAAACTCCAAAGAGATATGCGTCGTAGATCTGAGAGGGGACCTAACCGTTGGATTTTTGCTTGGAATTAATGTGGGTGCATGGATGTGTTCCACGTGCCAGAGAATTAAAAAGGCGGGCGAGAGGGGTCAGACCCGAAGACGTCACCGATGGAGACGTGGATCCTCCAGAACGTGCCACGCGCCACTGCGGTTAAGGGAAAGAGTTGTGCTATGGGCCCAGAGAATAAAGTAAATCGGAATTTTAGATTTCAGGGATTGTAGTGACAAGGAGTTGGAAGTCACTGCATAGTGAACTCCCGAGTACCAAAAACCTGAAGTCCCGAAACACGAAGCCATCGGAGACTGAAGAACCGTAACATGTTTTAAGGGCGACAATTGTGTTGTAAGGAAACCAAAATTTCAGATTTCGGGGATTGTAGTGACAAGGAGTTGGAAGTCATTGTGTAGTGAACTTTCGAGTACCGAAAACCCGAAGTCCCAAAACCCAAAACCCCTAAATCCCAAAGTCCCGAAATTTTCGAAGGACATAAGAACTGTTGAGGATTTAATTGTTGGATCCTCATGGACAAAAACCCTGAAAAAAAAAATGGAGTCCCGAAAATTTTGCAGAGCCAACAGAGCTCAGGAAACCTTGTGAAGTCAAATGTTTCTCACTCACGTTGGTTTATGATTATTGTGATTTTATTAAAGGTTTAAGGGCCTAACAAACTTTGGATTGATTGCACATTGTGTGTGCAAAGTTCAATGAGTGTCAGGACACCATTTAATCGACGTCGAGTATAGAAATGGAAGACGTGTGGATTGCCTCCATTTCAGAGGACGAAAGAGAAGGAAGAGATGTCAACGTGGGAGTCGAAGGATGGAACTCCAATGGGCATGGAAGAGAATTAGAAAAGGAAGGGCACATAATGAAAATCATTGAAGGATTGCAAAGAGATGCCCAAGCATGCTGAGATGATAGCTGAAAACTCATGAAAGTCAGGGATCGACAGGGTGAATTCAACTTAAAAATGTTGAAGAACCTAGAAAGAAAAGAAAAGAAATTGGAAAAAGAGAGTGACACAAGCAGATCAAGAAGTGTCAAGGCCCCTAAGAGGAGAAGAACATCGAGGAGTGGTAGCAGACATTACTGTCTCTCCCTGAAGCATTCTGATAGGGAAACACACAGTAGTTCAAGCCCGTCCCCTACCAAAAAATATCGAAAATCTAGAAATAATGAATTGAAAGGGGAGATGAACAAGATAAAGCCTCCAACGTTTGATGGAGAACATAAAAAGGAGGAAGATGTCGAGACATGGTTGCTTGGCATGAAGAAATATTTCCAACTGCAGAATTATTCTGCCCATGCAGAAGGAAGAATTGCAATGTATCAACTGAAAGGAAAAGCATCCATGTGGTAGGATCAGTTTGTTCAAGTGCAACGCATCAGAGACAAAGATGTCACTTGGAAGGAGTTTAAGAGGTATTTCAAGAAGAAATACCTGACTAAAAGATACTATGATAGAAAGACGAAGGAGTTCTTCGAACTCAAGCTAGGCAGCATGACCATTGATGAGTACGAATGAAGTTTTCTGGAACTACTGAAGTATGTTCCATTCATCAAAGATGAGGCTGTCAAGATTTAGAGATATTTGAGTGGAATTCCACCTTCCATGGGTGACAAGATTCAGTATGATGATCCTAATACTATGGAAGAAACCATAAGAAGGGATAAATGCTTATTTGAACAACAAAGAGAAAAGCCTACCATTCGAAAGGCTTGGAATGATCAAAGGAAGTTTAAGAAGGAATAGAGGCAGAAGGGAAACAAGCCTTCCTTTTTCATAAACAGTCTTCAAGGACAACCATCAATTAGAGAGCCGAGAATGACTGAAGAGGGAGCACAAAGATAGAGATAGACGCCCATTCAGTGTTGGGGCTATAAAGGAAACCACAAGTACAGATATTGTCCCTATAAGAATGGTAAAGAGAGAATTGTTCATATTGTTCAACAAGCTGAAACAGTGGAGGATATGGTCAGTAGAATGTCGAGGATCTACGCATCCGTGGACAACAAGCAAGCAGAATTTCAATCGCACATGATTGAAGTGGAAGGTATGATTAACAACTGACCACTTATTATTTTAATTGATTCATAGGCTAGCCATAGTTATGTAGATCCTAGCGTGGTGGGAAGTTTTCTTTTATCAAGAAGCAAACATGAAAATCTTGGCTAGTGCAGTTGGCCACAGGAACCAAAAGGAAGGTCACTGAATTAGTTAAGTCATGTTCAGTGGACATGGGTGGATTGAGCACTAAGGCTGAATTAAATATTCTTCCTTTAGGGTCTTATGACTGCTTAATTGGGATGGACTGGTTGGACCAACACCATGCCCTTTTGTACTGTCGTAACAAGAAGTTCACATGCCTGGATGAAGAAGAAAATCAGAAAACAGTCCAAGGAATTCCCAGAGTTGTGGCTGTTAGAGAAATCTTAGCCATGCAACTGAAGAAGTGCTATGGGAAAGGCTGTAAATTATTTGCAGCTTGTGTGGAAGAAGCATCTAGAGATGCAGTCTCAAAAATTGGAGACCATGAAGTACTCACAAAGTTCAAGGATGTATTTAAGGAATTACCTGGACTACCTCCAAAGAGAGACATTGATTTTTCTATAAATTTGATGCCAAGAGCAGCTCCAGTTTTGAAGGCTCCATATTGAGTGAGTACGCCAAAGCTGAAAGAGTTGCAATTGCAGCTTGAAGATATTTTGAAGAAGGGGTACATTCACCCAAGTGTGTCACCTTGGGGAGCCTCGGTCCTATTCATGAAGAAGAAATATGGGATGTTGAGGCTGTGCATTGATTTCCGACAGTTGAATAAGGTAACTGTCAAGAACAAGTATCCTCTGTCGAGGATCGATGATATTTTTGATCATCGAAGGGTGCGAAGGGTGCGAAAATATTTTCAAAGATAGATCTCTGATCAGGATATCGCCAGGTGAGAATAAAGGATGAGGACATTAGCAAGACATCCTTTAGAACAAGGTACGGTCATTATGAGTTCACGGTGGTGCCGTTTGGATTGTCAAACACACCTGTTATTTTCATGTGCTTAATGAATGGTGTATTCAGGGACTATTTGGACAAGTTTTTCATAGTCTTCCTGGATGACATCTTGGTGTATTCCAAGTCAGAGGAAGAGCATGAGAAACACCTGAGAATGGTGTTGCAAGTGTTGCGAGAACATTAGTTGTACGCCAAGCTGAGCAAGTGCTCATTTTATCAAAGGCAGATCCATTACTTGGGACATATTATTTCAGAAGAGAGGATTGTTGTGGATCCTGAAAAGGTTGAGGCCATCCGAGAATGGTCGGCGCCAAGGAATGTGGCAGAAGTTAGATCTTTTATGGGTCTGGCAGGCTACTACAGAAGGTTTATAGCCATATTCTCAAAGATATCTCACCCTATCACTTCATTGCAAAGGAATGAGAAGAAGTTTCAGTGGACGGAAGAGTGTGAGAGCAGTTTCCAGTGATTGAAGCAGTTGTTAACTAGTGCCCCAATCCTGAGGATTGCAGATCCAAATATGGAGTTCGTGGTGTGCACAGATGCGTGGAAGGAGGGGCTGGGAGGAGTTCTCACCCAAAAGGGATTTGTAATCTGTTATGAGTCTCGAAAGTTGAAAGAGCATGAAAGGAATTATGCCACTCGCGATTTAGAGTTCGCAACAATCATCCACGCATTGAGGAAATGTTGACATTACCTCATGGGAAGGAGATTCGAATTGAGAACAAACCAAAACGGTCTGAAGTATTTATTTGATCAGCTGACTTTAAATGCCAGGCAAACTAGATGGCTGGAGTTTCTGTGTGAATATGACTTTGATATCAAGCATATCAAAGGGAAAGAAAATAAGGTGGTTGATGCACTCAGCAGAAAAGTGCACGAATTACATGCTATAGCCATTAGCATGTACATGACTGAGATTAAGAATAAAATTTTGGAAGCTGCAAATGTTGATTTGCAGTACAGAGGTCTGGTAGCAAAGCTACAGCAGTGTGAGAGACCACAGACCCAGGGAAGTTACACCTTGGGAACTGATGGCTTACTTCTGTATAAAAACAAAGTGTGTGTACCCAATGTCCGAGAATTGAAACTGACAATTCTAAAAGAAATGCATAATGTGGCTTATGCTGGACATCTTGGATATCAGAAGACTGTGGAAGCAGTCAAAAGCCATTACTTTTGGCCGGGTCTGAAGAAAGAAATCATTGAATACATCGCCAGATGTATGGAGTGACAGAAAGTTAAGGCTGAGCATAGGCACCCGGTAGGGTTGCTGCGGCCTTTACCCATTCCTGAGTGGAAATGGGAAGTGGTGACAAAGGATTTTATCACAAGATTGCCCAGAACAAGCAAGCAGCATGATCCAATCATGGTGGTGGTGGACAAGCTTACAAAAGCTGCTCATTTTATTCCACTAAAAACCATTCAGAAGGTAGCAGATGTTGTTGATATCTTCTTAAAAGAAGTGGCATGCTTGCATGGAATTCCTAAGACAATTATGTCTGATAGGGACCTGAAATTCACCTCAAATTTCTGGAAAGGACTTTTCAAGGGATTCAGAACGAATTTGAACTTTAGTACAACATATCATCCTGAGTCTGATGGTCAGACAGAAAGAGTGAACAGAGTAATAGAAGACATACTGAGAATGTATGTGATGGATAAACCATCAAGGTGGGAAGACTACCTACATTTGGTAGAATTCGCCTACAATAATGGGTATCATGCATCGTTGAAGATGAGCCCATTTGAAGCACTTTATGGAAGAAAGTGCAACACTCTAGTGAGTTGGTATAATCCATCTAACAGAGCAGTAGTTTTGCCAGAGTTGTTCAAAGAGATGGAAGACCAAATGATAAGAATTAAACAAAATTTAAAAGTTGCCCAGGACAGGCAAAAAAGTTACGCTGATAATAACAAAACCCACAGATAATTCAAAGTGGGTGACCATGTTTTCCTGAAAGTAAAAACTAATAGGAGTTCCCTGAAATTGGGAAGTTGCGCCAAGTTAGCAGCGAGATTTTGTGGGTTGTTTGAAATCCTGGAAAGGATTGGGCTAGTTGCATACATGCTTCCATTACCTGCATCTATCATTGTACATAATGTGTTTCATGTTTCACTGATTAAGAAATATATACCTGATGCTAATCACGTTATCGATTGGAATGTGATTCAGGTGGAACCAGAAGGTGTCCTGCAAGTGCATCATGTGCGCATATTGGACAGGAAAAGAGAACAGCTCTGAAATCGAGCTATAGAGCTTGTAAAGGTCCAGTGGACCTGGTACGGTCCTGAGGACGCGACATGGGATCATACAGATGCTATGCAGACAGAGTACTCGCATCTTTTTGAAAATTTTGAAAAGCTTGAGCCTTGCAAAGACAGTATAAGGTTGCATTGAGGATAGTGCAGAAATAAGGGGAGGGGATT
>JASDQU010422080.1:0-10119 GCA_032191745.1 Picea mariana
CTCCTAGCTATCCCTAGAAATCGAGGATAACAGGACCGCACCAGGTCCATTGGACCTTTCCTTATGGATAGATTCTGGAGCTGCTTGCTTTTCCGGTCCAATATGCACACCGGATGCACTTGCAAGACGCCTTCTTGCTCCACCTGAATTACATTCCAATCGATTACATGATTAGCATCAGGTATATATTTCTTAAGCAATGAAATATGAAACACATTATGCACAGTCATGGATGCAGGCAATGCAAGCATATATGCAACTGGCCCAATCCTTTCTAGGATTTCAAATGGCCCACAAAATCTGGCTGCCAACTTGGAACGGTTTACCAGCCTCATGGAACTTCTATTGGCTTTCACTTTCAGGAAAACATGATCGCCCACTTTAAACTCTTTGTGGGTTCTGGTCTTATCAGCATAACGTTTCTGCCTGTCTTGGGCAGCCTTTTAATTCTTCTTAATTTTCATCATTTTCTCTTCCATTTCTTTGAGCAACTCTGGCCCAACCACTTCTCTATCAGCTGGATTATCCCAGCTTACTGGAGTGTTGCACTTTCTACCATAAAGTGCTTCAAATGGGCTCATCTTCAATGATTCTTGATACCCATTGTTGTAGGCGAATTCTACCAAGTGTAAGTAGTCTTCCCATTTAGATGGTTTGTTCATCACATACATCCTTAACATGTCTTCTATCACTTGGTTCACCCTCTCTGTCTGCCCATCAGACTCAGGATGATAAGGATTGTTGAAGTTCAAATTCATTTCGAATCCTTTGAAAAACCCCTTCTAGAACTTTGAGGTAAATTCTAGGTCCCTATCAGACACATTTATCTTGGGAACACCGTGCAATCCTGTTATTTCCCTCATAAAAATATCAGCAACATTAGTTTCCTTGTGAGTAGTCTTTACTAGAATAAAATGGGAAGCTTTCGTAAGCTTGTCCACCACCACCATGATTGAATCATGTTGCTTGCCTATCCTGGGAAATCCTGTGATGAAATCCATTGTCACTACCTCCCACTTCCACTCAGGAATGGGTAAAGGCTATAGCAACCCTGTTGGGTGCCTATGGTCATCTTTAACCTTCTGGCATTCCATACATCTAGCGATGTATTCTGCAATTTATTTCTTCATACCTGGCCAAAAGTAATGGCTCTTAACTGCTACCACAGTTTTCTGATATCCAGGGTGCCCAACATAAGGCACATTATGCATTTCATTCAAAATCATAAGTTTCAAGTCCTGGACATTAGGTACATAAATTATGTTCTTGTACAGAAGTATTCCATTAGCCTCTAATTTATAATTTTCCATTTTCAGTGGCATCTCACCTTGATGTAGCTTTGCTACCAAATCCCTGTACTGCAAATCTGCATTTGCATCCTCCGAAATTATGCCTTTAATATCAGTTTGGTATGTGCTAATGGTCGTAGCATGCAATTCATGCACTCTCCTATTGGGTGCATCTACCACTTTGTTTTCCTTTCCTTTGATATGTTTGATATCAAAGTCATACTCACAAAGAAACTCCAACCACCTACTTTGCCTAGCATTCAAGGTTGGTTGATCAAACAAATACTTCAGACTGTAATGATCTGTCCTTAGTTCAAACCTCTTTCCCATGAGTTAATGCCTCCATTTCTTCAGAGCGTGAACGATGGCTACCAACTCTAAATCATGAGTTGCATAGTTCCTTTTGTGCTCTTTCAACTTTTTGGATTCATAACAAATTACAAATCCATTCTGACTGAGGACTCCTCCCAGTCCTTCTTTGCATGCATTTGTACACACTACAAAGTCTTCATTCGGATCTGCAATCCTCGGGATTGGAGCACTGGTTAACAGTTGCTTCAATTGCTAGAAGCTTTTCTCACAATCTTTTGTCCATTGAAATTTATTCTCCTTCCTTTGCAAGGAAGTGATAGGGTGAGCTATCCTTGAGAATCTTGCAATAAACCTTCTGTGATAGCCATCTAGACCCATAAAGGATCTGACTTCCAACACATTCTTTGACGATGACCATTCTCTCATGGCCTTTATCTTCTCGGGATCTACATCTATCCCATCCTTTGAGATGATATGCCCCAAGTAATGAATCTTTTTTTGATAAAATGATCACTTGCTCAATTTAGCATACAGTTGGTGCTCTCTTAACACTTGCAGCACCATCTTCAGATGTTGTTCATGCTCTTCCTCCAACTTGGAATACACTAGAATTTCATCCAAAAATACTATGACAAACTTGTCCAGATAGTCCCTGAATACACCATTCATTAGGCACATAAAAACAGCGGGCGCATTCAACAACCCAAATGGCACCACTGTGAATTCATAATGAACGTACCTTGTTCTGAAGGCGGTCTTGCTGATGTCTTCATCCTTTATTCTTACCTGGTGATATCCTTATATAATATCTATTTTTGAAAATATCTTAGCATCCTTCAACTGATCAAAGAGATCATTGATCCTTGGCAAAGGATATTTGTTCTTTACAGTCACTTTGTTCAACTGTTTGAAATCAATGCACAATCTCAATGTCACATCCTTCTTCTTCACGAACTGGACCAGGGCTCCCCAAGTGACACACTTGGGCATATATACCGCTTCTTTAGAAGCTCTTCCAGCTGCAATTGCAATTCTTTCAGCTCTGGTGTACTCATTCTGTAAGGAGTTTTTAACATTGGAGTTGCTCCAGGCATCAGGTTTACCAAGAAGTCAATATCTCTTTTTGGGGGTAATCCTGGTACCTCCTGGAATAAATCTTAGAAATATTTTAATACTGCATGGTCTTCAATCTTTGAGACCTCATCCTTAGATGTTTCCTCCACATGGGCTGCAAATAATTGACAGCCTTTTCTGTAGCACTTCTTCAGCTGCATTACTGAGATTTCTCTGACAACAACTGCTCTGGAAATTCCTTGGAATGTTCTTTGATTCCCTTCCTCATATAGGTAAGTGAATGCCTTGTTACAACAGTCTAAAATGGTGTGGTGCTGGTCCAACCAATCCATCCCAATTAGACAGACATAAGAACCTAAAGGTAAAAAAATCAATTCAGCCCTTGTGCTCAGTCAATTCATGTCCACTGGACAAGACTTTACCAACTGAACAACCTTTCTCTTGGCTCCCGTAGCCAACTGCACTAACCAAGATTTCTCATGCTTTCTTCTTGGTAAATGCAAACTTTCCACCATTCTAGGATCTATGTAACTATGACTATCTCCTGAATCAATTAAAATAATAATGGGTTGGTTGTTGATAATACCTTCCACTTCAATCATATGTGATTGAAAATCATCTTGCTTGTTGTCCAGGGCTGCATATATTCTTGGTACACTTTTGCCCATGTCCTCCACTGTTTCAACCTGTTGAACATCGTGCGCAGTTCTGACTTTGTCATTTCTGTGGGGGCAGTCTCTATATCTATGATTTCCTTTACAACCCCAACATTCCATAGGTGTATGCCTTGGCAATTGCCCACCTACTTCAGCCTTCCTAAGCTCTCTAAAACCTCACTGTCCTTGAGGATTGTTCCTGAAAAAGGGTGGTTTAGTTCCCTTCTTCCTCTGATCCATTTTGAAATTCTTCTTGTCTTCCCAAGCCTTCTGGAAAGTAGGCTTTTCATTTTGTTGCTCATACAAGCATTTCGCTCTCCTTATAGTTTCTTCCATGGTCTTAGGGTCATCATACTGGATCTTTTCACCGATGGAAGGTGGCAGTCCACTTAGATACCTTTGAATTTTGACAGTCTTGTCTTTGACGAACGAAACATACTTCAACAACTCCAAAAACTTTCATTCGTATTCATCAATGATTATGCTACCCAGCTTGAGTTCAAAGAACTCTTTCATCTTTCTGTCATAGTATCTTTTAGTTAAGTATTTCTATTCAAAATAATTCTTGAACTCTTTCCAAGTAATATCCTTCTCTTTAATGTGTTTCACTTGCACAAGTTGATCCCACCACATGGATGCCTTTCCCTTCAGTTTATACATTGCAATTCTTCCTTCTGCATGAGAGGAATAAATTTGCAGTTGGAAATATTTCATCATGCCAAGCAACCATGTTTCAGCATCTTCCTCCTTCTTATGTTCTCCATCAAACGTAGGAGGCTTAATCTTGTTCATTTCTCCCTTCAGTTCATCCACTCCAGATCTCCTGTGCTTTCTGGAAGGATATGGGCTTGAACTACTGTGTTCCCTCCTCTTGGAGTGACCTTGGGAGTGATGATGGTGTCTACCAACACTCCTTGAACTTCTTCCCTCAAAAGTCTGGTGACCCCCTATTTTTCTCGAGTCACACTCCTTGTCCAACTTCTTTTCTATTCTCTTAGGACTCTTCATCAACTTTAAGTTGAATTCTCCTTGTTTTTCCCTAGCTTTCATGAGCTTTTTGTTATATGCTTAGTGAGTCTGGGCATCTTTCTACAATCTTTCAATGATTTTCATCCAATTCCCTTCCTCATCTATCTCTTCTCCATGCCCATTAGAGTTTGACTCTTCAACTCCCAAATGAACATCCGTACCTTTAGCTTCATTCTCTGAACTGGAAGCATTATGTGCCTTCTCCATTTCTCTGCACTCAATGGTAATTTGCTTTGGTCCTAGCACTCGTTGAACTTAGCAAGCACAACGTGCATTCAACTGAAATTTGTCAGACCATCATTCCTCAATAAATCCCACAACATTCAAAAACCAAATTTGATTTAAGAAACGTTCAGATTTCATGAATTTTCTGAGCTCTGCTCGGCTCTGTAACAATTTTAGGCCTTAGCCCTTTTCTCTTAGCCCCAACCCATGCGACCACGGGTTGTGACCAAATGCTAGATCGATAGGCGCTTAATCAGGACTTCAGGTTCTGAAGTCTTCATAATACATCACAACAGACTCTCGGAGTTCAAATTAACAAAATCGCGAAGTAGGGTGGATCAACGGTCCATGTCTACCCAATATCCAATGGTTGACACTCGTTGTGGAAATTTTTTTGTCGAAGCTTCAGAACTTCAGAGCTTCGGAACTTCGGGACTTCAGAGCTTTGGAACTTCGGGTTCTTGAAGCTTTCACGCTTGCTTCCTTCCAATCTCGTGACTTCCGAACTTACGGCTTCTCTATCCTCCGGGACCACATAGTACAGTTGTCACCAACTAAGGCGATGTCACATGGTACACCTAGGAAGGTCCACGTCACCCTAGGTGAAGTCATCCGGCCCCACCATGTCTACCCTTTCACTTCGAAACTTCGGGCTTCGGAAGTTTGTGCATCAACACATTCCCCTTCTCTGAATTGTCGTAGTTCTGGATTCTCCTTGCATAATCGACGGTCCTTATCTCTCCGCAACCAACGGTCGAGATCCACTTCATGATTCCTTGCTTCAGAGGTGTTCACCTCTCTTCACTTCCCATCTTTCGATTTTGCGAATTCCAAAGGGTTCTCGCGACTAACCCATGTGCAACTTCTCAAGATATAACGGTCAAGCTCTCCCCTCAAATCTACAATGTAGATCTCTTCCGAGACTTTGGAAGTTTATGCCTCAGTGCATTCCACTTCTCTCAATTGCCGAACTCCGAAAGGCTTCCAGTATAACCTTCCTGTACTTTCTCTGGATCTAACGGTCGTAAAGGACTCTCCTTTTTTCTAACAGATCCTAAGGCCCACATTACTCTACGGCGCAATACCACGTCTGTTGTGGTTTTTATAATACCACTACTCCTCATGAGCTTCGTAATGCGGTCAAGGTAACTTCTTGGCACTCAGAAATGTTCTGAGGTTTGAAAAATAGTTCCTCCAGACACAATTTCCACCTGAAACCTCGGGTCCAATGACCACTTATCCAGCCCATTCAGGCTCAGAGTCGAAACCTCGGCTATGAACCTGAATTTTGTCCATTTTGACAACAATTCTTTTCCAAAACTTTTGCTTCAACTACCTCGAACATGGCCCAGAATCAGTGTTGAAACATGGCTCTGATACCAAATTGTAACATCCCTGGCCTTGCAATCTCCACCGGGAAATGCCACTACTCAGCTCTGAACTAGATGCTATACCAAACTGTAACGTCCCCGGCCATTCAACAGGCCGAGTAACACTACCATGTGGAACATTCACACACACACACACACACACACACATATATAACATGCATTTTAATTAAAATAAAACACATAATCATAGAGTTACTGCTACCATACATATTCAAATGTAATAGACAGTAATTCATATACACAACAGAATACATGATAACATTCAAGCATCACATACATGCATAACATAAAATTAAGCACATAAATGATACGTATCTTTAGACTGGAATAACACCACCAACTTCGTCCAGACCTTCCACGAACTTCCCAGCCTTAGACCACACTACTCATCACTCTCAGTAGTAGGTCACCTCCGAGCTGGCACTAAGCTCCACCGACCAATGGATTCCTAGGCTAGGCAAGTCAATAGAGAAGTCACACATTTAAAGAGGAAGGGTTCTCTCCCAGGAGCCACTTATGCCCACTGCTCACAGACTCTCATTCCCCCACATGCATGTCCCACCCCAGGATTATACACCTTCACTGTCACACAGTCCATCGGTTGATTCACCTCCCTTGCCTTGGGCTTCAGCAACAGGCCGGACTAGAATTCTCAGAGCTGTCTAGAAGCTACGAGACTCCTTCCAGGAGAATTCACTTCTACAGCACACTCTCTCACCTGCAGAGAGTTTCTCACAGGCCTGACAACCTGCCTCTTCAACCACAACCACCTCTCTCACCTGTAGAGAGTGTTGCACACAGGCTTGAAAACCTGCTTCTTCAACTACGTTCCAGCACAGAGAGGGCAACAACAGTCGTCAATACACTTCAGGAAAAATAGAAGGCAGCAACCAAAAACGGTTCAGGGACAAACTCGGCTCTACAAAGCGGATAGGCTGGGTTCCTCCAAAGACACAGAATGGCTCACGGATTTCGGGTCTCAGGTGCGGGCATGAAGATTGCAAAGGTCAAATACAGAGGACACATGATTCACGCAAATCTGGAATGACAAGCGAATTTAGGTGGAGGATGGAAGAATGGGTGAGCAAACCCCCAACATGGATGACTTCTTCAGCTTTAACTGCATGTGCCCAGGTCGACATCTGTCTTCCTGGAGCTGCATGCATTCTGTTTCCGTCCTTATACACACTTGCAAACGTGAACTAAGTCTGTCTCACTTAGTGTGTCCTTGGAGGCACAATGCCTAGGTTCATAGCCCATGTTGTCACTTTGACCGGAACCTCTTCCGTCTAGGCTCACTCCTAGGGAAGCCAAGGGGGGTGGACCCTAGTTACTAGATAAGCTATAGCGTTAAGTTCTAGGAGTTGGTTTTAATTTCTTAAGGTTATAGGGAGTCTATCCTATGATGCTAAGGCGGCAATGCAAGATGCAAGGGTTAGTATGTCAAGTAAGCCTTTCACTAGGTCAACTAAGTCTAGTGCCTAAGGTTGGGAAAGGGGTCAACTATATGTTAGGGTATTTCATTACAAGAGAATTACAAGTTACTTACAAAAGAATAATTAATCCAATGAATACTAGATACAAGTACTTACAAATAAGAATGCTAAGATACAATGGTACAATGTAACAAGCTAACCACCTTTAAATGTATGTGCATGATATAAGAAGATTAAAGCATTAGCATCATCAACGCATTGAGTCCATCATCAACACATTCACAAGGATGCTTTAGAAGATCCAAAGATTAAAGCACAAGTATTCCACAACGATTATGATATTCAATCAACCATAAAGTATTATTAGATGATTAAGCCCAAGGTTTGATTGTTTAATAAGTTAAGGGTTTCTTAAGATTGTAAAGTTTTAGTTACCCTTATTAAGTATTTCACCAAAAACCTCCTCCCTCAATTGCCAAATAGCTTCTGGATGCTCAAGATAGTGAAGCAACGAGGCCCACCCTAGCTGTCACAGTCAACCAAAAGAATTGAGTTTTTACGGAAAGGACACTCCTTCATGCCGTGAGACCATCCCCAGCCTATCACCTCCCGTTTCCCTCCTCAATCCCCGTTTTAGATGGTGAAGATGGTGGTTTTAGGTACCCTATTAAGTCTATTAAGTTAATGTATCAATTAGGTAGATGTTTAGGTGTATTTTAGAGTATTTTGATGATTTTAAGATGCCTTAAAAGTGTGATTTGTTGCCAAGGCCGAAACTCACTTCAGCTTATTAAGTGTGTTACTTAAGCTTGGAAATAAGGAGCATTAACACATTTAAAGCAATGAAAAATAGCTGAAATAAAGATTTAGTTCACTACCATGCACTAGATCATTAACATATGTAGCTTGCTAAGAAAGGAAACTCAAACCACAAAGGCAAGGACAACTTGCCAACAAGAGATGAAAGATTATAACACTTATCTTATGTTTGTTGAAAGCATAAAGATTAAAACATTGAGTGTGAAGAGAAAGAGAAAGATTTAATCATATGCCTACACTATCAACTTATCCAATAAGCATTAACCTTAAGTGTGTGTTGGCAAATGGCCTTAAGATGTTAAAGCATGTAAAGCAAAACCATTCACTAAACTATTGAAGCATTAAGCATTCAAGGTGTTAGATTTAAGCATGTAAGAAAGAGATAGATCTAGATATGGCTTAAGCATGCAAGAAATCTAAATAAGTTGATTATGCCCAATAGGCTTAAACTAAGGATTAGTATGTGTAAGATCTAGATCTAGAACATTTAGATTTTAAAGCATAAAAGATCAACAACACATATTAAAACCCTAGCCTTACTATTTGGGGTATTCCTCTCCCAAAAGGTAGGCAATTATTAAGCTTATTTATCTTAGAAATGACTTGAGAAAAGAGAGAAAGACAAACAAGAAAGGACAAGCTAGAATAAAGCAAGCAACTCAACAAGACAAACCACTAACCCCACGTCCTAGGTTTGGAAGATGCCCAACATCAACCAAACCCCACATCCTAGCTCAAGAAGTGCTCAAAAAACTAAAAAAAACAAGATTTACACTCAACCTAAGCTACCCAAGGCTCATATGTGGGAAGAGGTCGTACCACTCCTTCTCCCAAACCAATGAGCCACTAAATCAGCGAGAAAACAAGTATATCTATGCACAATAAGCCCTAAAAATTGAAACAAAAGGTTGAGAAATAGCTACGAACTTATATGAGGGTCTTGGAGTGTTGTGTGAATGTTTTTGGGTAGCCAAACCCCTTACACCAGATATGAAACCTGCAAAAACCAGCAAGGTATGCTTTCTGGAAATGCTACACACAACAATACAAGTGAAGAAAAACTTTTGCTTTTTAGGGAAAACAAATTTCTTAAAGAAATTTTAATGAAAAATTTATATTTTTATGACCATTAAACTATGTTAAGTTAGCTGAAAATATGTATGGAATGAAAGAATATAGAGAAAGAGAGGAGTTTATGTGTTTCTCAAGGGAGGACTCTTCCTTGAGGCATTCCCAATGAAACCCTTGAAGCCAAACCTGCAAGATCTAACACAATGGCATGCATATAATAGATAATATGGATGATTAAGCTAATAAGATGAAATACTTGCACCCTATCTAGCTAATCAACATACATAGATCTACAAGACTACTCTTTGTTAGATCTACTCAAATAAAATACTTTACCTAAGATCTACCTATGCCATCATCATATCAAATCAAAATAAGTTTACCTCATGTGTTGAAAGAAAAAAAATACTTGTTGCTCTTCCAAAATTCCTCCAAATCTTATCCTTTATTATTACTCAAGAAAATGGATCTTGGAGAAATACTTGCTCCAAAACCCTAAGAGCCAAAGAATGGAAGATGGAACAAGAATGGAGAGAGAGAGAGAGAGAGTGGAAAATCAAGTAGCATAACAATAGCTCAAGATATGGTGAAAAGGAAGTGAGGAGAGGGATCTATTTATACTTGGAGAGGCAAACTCACCCTTATTGGATCAATGCCAAGTGTCCACCATCAAGCACAAGATGAGATCCCAAGGGTAGGGCGCACCATCTAGGGTTTAGATCATAGATCTAGGGTGTAGATGAGTGTGGAAAATGTTGGGATCAAGAAAAGGGTAGTGGGAGGCTATGGAATACATGTCAAAGGAGTGGAGAGAGTT
>JASDQU010422081.1:0-10119 GCA_032191745.1 Picea mariana
CCCAACCATAGGCCGAAGCCTCCCTCCGAGCACCTTAACCTTGACTGAGAATTCCTCCGGAAGCAAACCCTAGGCTAGATAGCCAAACAAAGGGGTAGCGCACCTTTCTCCAAGAATAGCGCAACACAAATGACTGATCAGATAGTCCCAAACCCTAGCCAAGAGATATTCAAGCCAATACTGAAAACTTGCTGCTGCTGCAGCTGCACCAGCTCTTCCTCCAAACTTGCACACAAGACTGCAGCTGCAGTGCGCACCAAACTGCAGAACTGCAATTCTAAGATACTGTAAATGAGAACTGGCGCCTTGTATTTATAGCAATCCTACCAGTTTTTCTGGGGCCGACTTCTCCTTCTGGGTATGTGTTTGTTCAGTATATTATTATTATTTCTGGCCAACTTCTTCTCTTGGAGGCTAATAGCCTAATATAAATTATCTTCTTGAGCTGACAAGGCTTCTAGGGTTATTATCCAACTCATTAGGGTTTCTCTTGCTTCCTGGAGTCTTCTATTCTAGTTAGGTTCACATGTGGGGGTAAATACCTCTCACAGCTACCATAATATTAACATATGTTGCCCTTACATATTCCAAAATTTGAAGGCAATGCTAGCGAATATCCAAGCGATCATGTTACAAATTTTCACCTGTGGTGCTCCTCCAATTCATTGAATGAAAACTCTATGAAGCCGTGATTGTTTCAACGCACTCTCATAGGGGGTGCCACAAAGTGGTATATTGAGTATGATGGCTTGAATTACTCTTAATTTAACAACCAGATGATATTTTTCTTGAACCATTTTCATCTACTAGTGAGATATAATGTTGACATCGAGTTGCTCGACAATTTCGAGAAAAACAAGGTTGTTCATATCTCGGATCATATCCGGGAATGACGTCGCTGGAAGAGATTAATTAAAGTAAAGGTACCTCCTACATTTTTTTCAAGTGGTTCCTATAGTATTTGGTTCCTTGTGTTTCCAAAGACGTCACAACTTCCAGAGTGTTTCTGAGGAAGAGGCTATAATGAGGGCTCAACAGTTGGAATTGATCTATTCGCAATCTGACATGATTTATGAGATTCTTTCTGATGCACCACGGTCATCCTTAATATTTACCAAACCAAAGTCTGGGCCTCATTTTGATGGTATTGTGGGCTCAACACAAATAAATCCCATAGATTAGTTATCCAACCAAATGCAACAATTGTCGCTACAACAGACTGTGGCCAGCTAGACTTCTAGTATGGATTCCCCCACAACCCACACGTCAAAATTACACACTGTACAGATGAAAAACCCCAAGGATAACTAGTAGTCCAAGGGGAAAATAAAGGGAAATGGAAATAAGGGTAAGGGGGGTAATGATAAAAATGATGCTAACGATGTTGGTGAGGGAAAAAATGAAAAGAAGAAGGTTAAGTTTTTGTGTAAAATTTGCAAATACAATCACTTGACTCATCAATGCCCTCAGATGGAGGAAGCCCATTATTTTGGTGCAACATTATCCTGATGTGTTAACTAACCCTTTCCCTCAAGGGAAAAATATGACACAAGCTTCCTCATCAACAAACTTTCCTGGGGGAAATCAATGTAACCCGACTCTTAATTCTAACACTGGATCCACAATTTTGTACATGATGGGAGCATATTCTCATCTTCAGACAAGGTCCCATGATTATAGAATGCCTGAATTTGATGAGAAAGGAAATGACACTCCTGACCTATTGCCTCCTCTTCACATCGAGAAGACAATGGGAGAAATAGTGAATCACATCCCCAAAGGTGCATTTAAGAAATATTCTCATAATCCAAATGCAAGGGCTTCTCATAACTACTTTGTTGTTAAATATATTGTGCAAACCCCTTGTGCAATGTCTTCTCTAGAGGTCCTCCAGAGTTTCCCCTAGTAGAGAAAGGAATTATTATCATCTTTAGGTGTTTTTGAACCAACTAACTCAGGATCTATCGTTTTTCACACTTTCGATCATAAGCCTCATTTGCCTCACCACGTTGCCTTTTAGATAGTAGTGGTGTATGCCACAAAATCATTGACACAAAATATTTTTCACACGGTGGTAGACAAGGGTGTATCAACTTGTGTTATGTTGTTGGTAGGTTGGAGGGATATTGGGAAACCTGAGTTGTCTCCACCCCTACGTTGTTAACTGCATTTGACATGCATTCTTTTCTACTACATGGCATAATCCCCTACTTACCCATGCAGTTGGAGGGAAAAAATGTGTGTGTCGAGCTGGAAGTAGTCGACATACCTCTCGACTAACACCTTTTGGTGGGATGAAGTTGAACTTATCCTCTATTTGTTGAGTACAATGATTTCCTCATAAAGTTAGGATGGTAATCATTGATGAATTGTGTTTCTCTCATCCTAACCCTTCATCAGGGGAATCCATGGTCTCGATGATTGATAACCCGCAACAAGGTACTATCAAATTAGGTGTTGGATTGTTTCCATATTTGATGGGACTTTTTATTTTCCACCACCTTCGAGTTATGTTAATTTCATTTTGACTATCCCTGATTAGCCTAAGGATGGGATTTTCCAAATAGATTTTTTTCGAATGATTTATTTCAATGATTCGTGGAATTTACCTTCCCCATTGGCTTCGATGGAAGGGGTAGGGAATCTTGGCATATCTATTCCCCTATCCCCCTCAAGAGCTAGATCATGTTCTAGAGCCTATTTGGGCTCAAGAGACACTTACTTAGCACGATCCCTTGGACTTGGTCTTTCCTTATGATGAGGAAATTTTAGAGGAAATGATGGGTCCAGATAGACCTTGGGATGATATTCATCATAGATCATACTTTTTATCCAAGATTAGGAGATTGGAAACAAGATATTTTACTTCGACCATGAATGGAGATGTCACTCACCGTATCAACCCTTTGGCAATGCACAAAATATATGTCTAAGTAAAAATGGAGAATATAGCTGAGATGATTCTAATTGATATCTCCAAAACCCCTAGCGTTGTTGAAATGTCTTCATCGGAGAAAATTGTTCCCCTGAGGAGATTCAAGTGTTTACTGATATATTTAAATAATTTTGTGATGTCTTTTCCTTACCTTATTAGGAAATTCCAGGGATTGAACCTCATATTTTCGATCATGAGATAGAGCGTATCTCGATGCTAATTCCCCCCCCCTCCTCGCTCGGTCAATCGTCAGAAGGAAGCGACCATTAAAGCTGAGGTAGAAAACATTATTAAAGTTGGTTTCATCTACTGAGTTCAATTAATGAAATGGGTGTCAAACCCCATTCCTGTCAATAAAAATAAAGTTACAATTCGAGCTTGTATGGATTTTCGCAATATGAACAAGGCATGCTCGAAAGATAACTTTCTTACCCCATTCATTGATTAGATGATCAATGAATGTGCGAGTTGTGAGGTTTTTTCCTTTATGGATGGTTTCTTAGGGTAGAATCAAATTCAGATCAAGCCTGAGGATCAACATAAGACTACTTTAAATTTCCTTGGGGTACCTTTGCATATAAAAAAATGCCTTTTGGCCTAAAAAATGTTGGAGCTACTTTTTAGCGGGCCATGTCGTTCTCTTTTCATGAACTCAAACATAAATTCAAAGCATATCTTGATGATATTGCATCACGTTCTCATAATATATCTGATCATGCCGCTCACCTTCGACCTATTTTTGAGAGGTGTCGCTACTACCAAATTCTCTTGAATCCAAACAAGTGTATTTTTTGTGTTACATCGAGACGTTTATTGTGTTTTATCCTGTCCACCAAAGGGATCATGGTCTATCCTCTTAAGGTTGATGCAATAGTTTAATTTCCCCCCGCGCATAGTTCCCCAACTTCAGAGTCTCTAGGGAAAGCTAACTTTTTACGGTGATTTATTGCTAACTATGTCAAAATCACTAAGGGTTTCATGCATGTTTTAAATAAAGGGGTCCCATTATTTTGGGATTAAGTGGATCAATTCTCTTTCAAAGAGTTGAAAAGTGCCCTGATGTTTTCCCCTCTGCTCAACCCTCCTGATTATGGAAAATATTTATTTTTATACTTAGCTGCAGCAGAATCCACCATCGGTATGGTATTGGTTCAGGAAGATGACACACTCCAAGAACATGTCATATACTACCTCAATCGAGGCTTAGTCGGACCAGAACTCAAGTATACCCATGCTGAGAAATTGGCTTTAGCAACTGTCCACGTTGTCGAAAGGTTTCGTCATTATATTATACTCCATAATACCATTGCCATGGAGGTCATTAATCCTTTTCAGTACATGTTGAAATGACGAGTCATTGGTGAGAATATTAATCGATGGATCATTATTCTTCAAGAATTTGATTTGGACAATGTTTCAGCGAAGTCCAAAAAATCTTTGGTATTTGTAGAGTTAATTTCAGAACTTTTGATTAAGAGTGGAAAAGATTTTCCTGAAGATTCATTGATCAATGAGGATCTCTTCCTTATCACAAATTTTGAACCTTGTTATGGAGATATACTTGTGTATCTTCATACTATGAAGTGTCCTACCTCTGATTCTCATGATGAGCATCGACAGATACACCATCAAGAAAGAAATTGTATTAACATTGACGACACTTTGTATCATTAAGGAGTCGACTCTGCTAGTACTGTAAGTCTCACCTAGAATGCTATAGGTGTGAGCCTAATACCCATCAAAAAAACTTGTAGGCTTGTAAAGATAAGATTTTATTTCAAAATGTAGTGAATGGGTGAGGAACTCAGTTCAAACATCAACATAACACTTCTAGAAAATATATATCAACAAGCAAGGATTGACTAGTCTCAAATCAATGTTTAAGATATAAATGGAAAGATGGAAGACTTTGCAAAAAAATTAGAATACATGCATTAGGATACATCAGGTAATTAAGAAACACATACAATAGAAAATTCATCAAGTAGGAACTTCCTAGTCAACAAGATAATTACTTCAACAATACTTGCACCAGTAAAAACACAATAAATATTTCACTGAATCGGGAACAAGTACCAAGATGAATCTTTCATCAACAGCAAGCATCAAAGAAAATATGAAACACAAAATATGGTAAAGAGAAGAAACTGATCATTAACTACTTAAGATTATTAAGTCTGAGTACATGCAATCTGAAAAACTTTACAGCTGAGAGTAAAGATGTCAGTCCCAATCTATAACCATTCCAACCCTATAATGGAGTTACATTACACTCTAAATAGAAAATTACATTCAAAAATATATCTATATCTCTCCACCTAGCTCCTACATAAGATCATGTTCCTTAGAGAGGCATGGCAATGAGCAACCAACAAAAAATCTAACAAAATGCTATATTCTAGGAAGTTGTTGGCAACATTGAATGCAACTGCAGCCAACTCATTGCATGTAGATTAAATGAAGATAAAACTGAGGAAAAATTGTCCCTTGAATCCTAACTTATACTTTAGGAGTAACTCAAAAATTATTTTACAATTGACATCCCTCCTACATATCTAAATCCAAATAACTGTCAGGTTCGCAGTGCATACGTTGCAAACTGTTATGGTTTTAGTGGTTCACAACGCCTTCAACAACTTGCGTTGTGAATGTTCCTGTAGGTGTCACTTTGCTATAAAAGCTTATCATCTAATGTCAAAATTGTGCAAAAATACTTCAAATATTTAATGATTCCTTCTATAACTTCTAAATAAAAAAAGTGACTTGGAAAAAATATCATGTGAGAATAATAATAGCAGCAAAATGTAAAAATGCTCCTTAGGGTTGTAAGCATGCATATATATAAATTCCATAGAAAAACTAATAATTTTTATGCAGAGATGATGCCTCATATTATTATCATAGTAGTCACTCGTGCCAACATGTCTAGGTTTTGTTCTTCATTTTGTTCCTTCAAATGCTACACTTTGTCCTTTAGCTTCATGTTTTCGGCTTGATGGGTTCTATTCAGCCTGTACAAGTTATTCATTTTTCTACGCAAAGAAATGGATCTCTTAACCCAATGTTTTTTCCTTTTTAATAGTTTCTTCTCCCATATCTATAACTCTCTTAATATGAATATTGGCATCCATATTCTCTTTCTTCAATTTTTCATTCTCATCCCTTGCCTCTTTCATCTGCTTCGTGAGCCTTTTAAAAGTGGGATCCCTCTGATCAGAAGGAGACTTTATCTCAATGATTTCTATTTGTTTGTTAAGAGGCTTAGTTGTGTTTGTTGGATGAGCTGATTCTCTGGATGTAACTTATTCTACATAGACATGCTTCTTTTTTGTTGATCTAGTGAAAGGTCTTTTAGGCTTGACAGCTTCTACAACAACGGGTGAAGAAAATACAAGATTCTTTCCCTTTAGATTCCTTTCTTTACTAGAGAATGTTCCCATAGGTGCATACTCTACCATAAGAGAAGTATCTTCATCAGGAGGTTGTGAAGGACCTTCAACTATCTTATCAATAGACTGAATGGAATTATCCCTTTTGGTTATCTTCCTCTTTTTACTTGACTCTGGGTGCACATTATTCTTAGCAGGAATAGGTGTCTGTCTCTTTGATTGTGGTGTATGAGAAAAATCTTGTTGAAATCCTGATGTATCTAGGAAAGCATCCCAATCAATATTGGTCTTCTTCAACTCTTCCAATACTAGCATTTTGATCATACTAGAATGAAAAACACTAGTATCCACCTGCTTATATTTAGCTTGGACTCTATCTGACATCTTCATAATGCTTCTGAACAAGCAAAAGGGTAGGTTCAAGGACTTTTTCCCATGAGTAAATTGCAGTAAGAATCTAATATAGTATTAATAGACCATATTGAACCTTCCTTCACAAGTAAAATACCTCTCAAAAACTATGAGCATTTTTTCAAAATACTTCAGCATATGATTTCTTGGCACTCCCTTGGATATGTTATAAACTTGATATTCAGGTTTTAGGAACTCCTTAGAAAATGTATAATTCAAGGACATGGCCTTAAACTATTTTTCTCCATGAACATGTATCTATGTGGATATAGAAATATAATGCTCTGAAACTTCGAACTCCAATGCACCCACTTTAGTCTTTATCCCATCAAAATTTAGTGCAAATTGCTTGGAAACCTCAGTATGTCCTCTTTTCATTTTCTCACAAAAACCCAGACAAACCACTCTCTGAAATGCTTCTCTGAAAAGTGCTTTTGAGTTTATAAGTTGTAGGTCATGGGGCTCATCCCTAACAATTTCTCCTTCTTTATGAACCTTTTGTTGATTAAGGTTGGTTGTCATTGATGTCGACCCTTGAAGAAAGCTCCATAGCACAAAGGTTTGGGTAATGGACCCAAGATTTTTTTATGTAAATATGACTCATTATTGTTTTTTCATGGTTTATAAGAAGTAAATATGGATGAAATCCAAAGTGGTCCTCTTATGGTGAAAGCCCTCACAGGAAGATGATTTGCGGAGTAAGAGAACCCATGCTTAATTGAGGAATAATGAGATGAAGGACAATGAATTTTTTAGGGAAACTATCCTACATGGATAGTGTTTTTCATGCCATTTCTGGTGGTATGTAGAACGTCACATAACTCCTCACGGTTAGAGAGTTATGACCGTGTGAAGTTGGAGAACCCAGGTTTGGGTAATGGACCCAAGTTTGTTTGATGGATAACTGTTGAAAAGTCAACAAGAAATGTGCGTCTAATTTATTTTTCCATTAAATAAATTGGACAATAAATATTAATCTATTATCTCATTTATAACTGAGTGATTTGGAGTTGTAACAAAATTATTAGTGTAGTTATGTGAGTTGTAAAGTAGCTTAACTCAATTAAGTGAGTTAAGCTTAGTTGTACTAGTTGTAACTAAACTTGCACTAGTGAGAGTTCAGTGAATTAATTATTAATTAATTCACAATCAATGATCTCACATGCAATTGAAGATTTACCACTGTTAACTACATGCATGTCAGATCCAGTGGAGACCCAGTTGAGATAACAGGTGAAAGGGATAGTTTGGCTATCAGTGGTGATTTGAGTGAAGTGCACTCATGCAATCACACACACAATGAATATTCCCATGAGCATGTGCAGTCTAGTGTAGAGGATTCAATCATCCAGAGGAGGCAGGATGTCACAGAGAATTGGCATATGTATTTGTTGAGTTTTGTATGATAGTGTGAGGCGATTGTATTGTACTGAGAGCTCTTGGATTAGAGTTTTGTATGAGATTGTTACATGATCCATGATATACATAATATATGATAGTGGGGTTTTATATTTATGCTTTCCCAATAAAACATCTGTGTTATGTTTGATTGATTCTTTTTCTTAATATTGCATTGTCGATCGTGGTTTAAATTCCACAAGAATATTAGTAGAAGCGATTTTGTATTTAAAAAGTGAAAAATAATTGTTAGATCAAGAGAATCTAAGCAATACTTAATTGGTATTGAAATTTCTACATGGTATCAGAGCCACGAAAATGAGGTGCGTAAATTTCAATATTTTCGTGGGTCCCTCCTCTAGCAGGGTGCGATGGCGTACTACTGACTGGTCCGTGCATAAAAGTTACTAGACATTTCCGTAGGCCACTGTGAATTACAGTGCGGAAATCCTAGGACATTTTCGTGCCCTAGACACTCGTAGGGTGCATGCTTTCCATGGGATACTGTACATTATAGTGTATAAATACCTCGAAATTTCCACACCCTAGACACTCATAGGGTGCGTACTTTCCGTAGGCCACTGTGCATCATAGTGCGAAAATCACTAGATATTTCCACAAATCACTATGCATTACAGTGTGGAAATCCCACAGTCAAATAACTCAGGAGGTGTGGAAACTATTGTAAGGTCTGCAGGCTGGGTTAGAAGTGGTTGTGGGGGTTCAGCGTGAGACTGGAACTAGAAAGAGGGATTGCATAAGCTAAGTTTGTGATTGTATATAATTCAAATTTGCACAAAGACTTTTCTTGGTGCTATAGTTGATTCAATATCGAAATGGATTTCAATGGTTTGAGGTTGGAGTATGCAGTCGAGGGCAGTTCGAACTACATTGCTTGGAAGGATAGGATGGAGGTAGTACTCGAAGACAATGGCTTGAAGGATTTCATTGATAGATATGTTCCTAAGCCAGTTGCTACAGACACTGCAAATTTTGATGCATGGAAAAATAAAGTGGCAAAGGCGAGGAGGATTCTGTTGGAGGGAGTATGAGACCACATTGTCTCAAGTCTCCATTTGAAAGCCACACCACATGAAATGTGGAAGGTTTTGACGGATCTGTTCCAAAACAACAATGACTATAGGAAATTGGCACTCAAAGATAAACTCAGGAAGATCAATATGGAAAAGGGTGACTCCATTCCAAAATATATCATGAATTTTGTCCAATGTCGGGATGAGCTGGGGAGTGTGGGAATAACAGTCCCTAATGATGATTTGGTGATCTTGGTGCACCTAGGACTTCCCAAGAGTTGGCACAGTTATCAAGACTTTGTCAATGGAAGGGAAAATTTTCCAGATTCGGAACGACTATGGTCAGATCTAATGCAGGAAGAGTTCAGGTGGAACACCAGAGATGGATCTTCATCAAAGTGTGATGATGAAGAGGATTGTACTTTGGCTGCTAAGCCAATAAGAGGAAAGGGGAAGAAATTCCATTCAAAATCTGATCCTAAAGTCAAGAAGCTGGATTTGTCCAAAGTGAAGTGTTTTCACTATCATGAACATGGGCATCTCGCTACTAACTGTCCACAGAAGAGGAATAACAAGAAGGTTGTTGGAGCTGCAACTAGTGAGGCCCTTTCCTCGCAATTTGAACTTGACTTCTCTTTGATCACATGCATGGAATTAAGTGCATCAGGATTGGTGTGGTATTTGGATAATGGTGCTTCCTTCCACATGACGGGAGATAGGGAGTCTTTCAGTGACTTGGAGGAGAAATATCTCAGAATGCATATTGAGATGGGCGACTGTTGGTCACTATAATTGCTTAATTAATTTTAAACAACTAAGTGAAACATAAATTATCAACCCAGGGAAGTATTTTGTTTCAAAGATAGCCACGCACTGTATATGCTCAATTCCAAAAGCATTTAGTGTTGTAGTAAAGAAATCATTCTATCTATGATTGCTGAAGTGAACTGAA
>JASDQU010422084.1:0-10119 GCA_032191745.1 Picea mariana
GTAATCAACCCTAATCTAGAAGATCAAAATTATCTATTTGTTTTGCCAAGTGTAAAGAAAAAAATAAGCATTGCTAAGATAAGAACAAATTCTCACGAGCTCCATAGTGAAACTGGGCATTGGTCAATTCCTAAAATGCCATGGGATGAAAGAGTGTGTCATCTTTGTGACACTAAGAAGGTTGAAGATGAAAAGCATGTTCTCTTAGATTGTCCAGCCTATACCCATATTAGATCTCATTTTCAAAATATTGATCACACTACCAACCTTCCTAACCTCTTAACTCAACAAAAGTATGGTGATCTTGGAAATCTTGTCTTAATGCTTTTCGAGAACAAAAACAAAATTCTAAAGAATCACAAGTAATCACTTACCCTCTTAAGTTCCGATAGACCAATTAGGTCTTAGTGGACGTTAATCATCATCATCATCATCACTATTAAAAAAAAGGGTTTTAGTAATACATAGGTATTTAATAAAAATGTTTATGGATATATTATTAAAAATATATTATTTTTAGAGAAAGTGGTTATTAAAAATATATTGATTATTAAGAAAACATTCATGTAAAAGTGTATTTTAATTAATGAATATACATTGTTTTCATTAATAATAATTTTATTGTACATAATAAGTTAAATAAATATTATTATGATGATGATGATTAATGTCCACTAAGACCAAAATTGGTTTATCAGAACTTGAGAATGTAAGGGATTACTTGATTTCTTTAGAATTTTATTTTTGTGATAAAAAAACATTAAGAGAAGCGGTCCAAGATCACCATAGTTTTGTTGAGTTAGAAAGCTAGAAAGGTTGGTTGTGTGACAAATATTTTGAAATTGAAATATGATCTATGTATACACTTAACATTCCAAGAGAACGTGTTTTTCATCTCAACCCTCTTAGTGTCACAAATGTTACAAATTCTTTCATCAGGGGTCATTTTCGAAATTGTCTAATGCCCAGTTTCACTATGGAGCTTGTGAGAATTTGTTCTTATTTTAGCAATGTTTATTTTCCTTTTTACACTAGTCAAAACATAGAGATACTTTTTATCTTCTAGATTAGAGTTTATCACCTCCTTATAGTATCTCAATTTTGTTTTGCACTCTAATTCTTTGTCGCACCACAATTTCTCCTTAAATTTAGATGCCATAATATTCTTAATATTATCCTTATTCTGTAGAATTCTCTCTTCCTTTATTCCTCAATGATTTGGACAAGATTAGACATTATACCATATATACATGTCATACGCCACTCTTGCATAATAATAAAAAATATTTGATGACAACAAAAATATAGTCAAACTTTACTAAGACAAATCTTATCCTTATTGTAATATAATACAACTAAAATTCAATTAAATGATTACATTTATAATTATAAAATTTCGAGTGTGTAGGTTTTCAAAATTAATCATAATGATGGTTGAAATTTCTGGAGATAAAATAAGTAAAATATTTAGAAATATCCAACATTTTGAGTGGACACTCCACCCATCATCGGGGACAAATAAAGATGAAATGATATAAAAGAGTGGTTGTTGGGGATTGGGTGTAACCTTGTGTGAAACAAATAACAAAATCTGCAGAATAATCAAAGAGGAATAATTTTATAGAAGATCAGTGGTGTCTAAAGACATCATTACAGTATTTAAGCACAACACATTTTGTTTGAACATCATAGTAAATTATTACACACATGATCACCATGATCACACATATTTATAATGACCCATTTGGTCCTTTCTTTATAGTCTCAAGATCTAACCAACTTCCTTGAAATCAGGAAGATCTTGTCCACATACAATCATTGGTTGTTAGAGTTGACACTGTCAAATCTTCATTGTTTAGCTAGCTAGTCAAATTAAGTGGACTCGATCATCCATGTGTCTGACTCATATTTTATTATTCGATTGGTCGATCCATTGACCAACAATCTTTGACTGTTAGTCAATTGTCTAACTGATACGCTAGTCAACTACTCAAACGATTGATGTTGACTTCTAGTTGACCTCTTGATTGATTGTCTCCAACTATTGGTTAGCCACCTGACTGACTGAATCCAGGAGAAGTGTGATGAACCATCATAACCTAAGGTTTCAGCACCCCACCATCAACATACAACTCTGGAGATTCAAAAGGTGAAATTAAGTTAGCATGACACCCCCCCCATATTTATAGCTTCTTGAAGCCCAAACATAGTACACAGCTTAACAAATTTGTCTTTAGACAATGATTTGGTAAATATATCAACAATTTTATCATCAATTTTACAATAGACAATAGTGACAACCTTTCTTGAACCAATTGTCTCAGATAGTGAGAATGAATCTCTACCTACTTCATTTTACTGTGAGCAACATGATCGTTAGAAACTTGAATTGCACTTTGATTATCACAATAGAGTGTAGTTGAGGCCTGGACAGGAAACCTAAGTTCACTTAAGAGCTGGAAAATCCAAATTTCTTATGTACCTACATGGAAAACACCGTGGTACTCTACTTCTATAGTCAAAAGGGAGAATACCTTATGTTTCTTGCACAACCAAACCAATGGTCTAGTGCTGAAGCGAAATACATATCTAGAGGTGTATTTTCAATCATTGTTGTTTGCTTCCCAGTTGGAGTCAGTTAAGTCGACTAACAAATATGAACTTCAACAATATTGTATACTAAGGCGAGAGGTACCCTTAAGATAACGAACAATCCTTTTGACAGATTTCTAGTGGCTTTCTTTGGGATCCTACATAAATTGATAAATTGTTATACAGTTATTTTCCACCCGATCACTTGATGGGAATCATATAGGGGTCGGTAGTATGCACCACTCAATCATACCACTCTTCCTCTGAGATTGTAGCACTTTTTTGCATGGTCGTTGGTTGTCAATTTACAACCTGTGACCAGGAAGCGGTGTTCGCTCCTTGTCCTCCTGTAAGGAGCGACCGGTCTCTCCCTGCACGAATGAAGGGAATGACCGGGTCAGTTAATCCCTTTTTAGGATTGGTTTCGTTGGATAAGATTCAATCACAGATTCTTCATGTTTCAACCTCCAGAATATTTTTATCTTGGGCATGGAAATCCTATCCAAGTTTCCCTTTGATCTTGTCTCTACTATCCTATAAATAAAGCGGGTTTTTCATGGGAAAGGAGGAGAAAAAGAGAAAGTAAGTTTATGCTGGAAGATTAATCACAAAGCCTAGTCAAGGAACCTCATTAAAGATTCAAATTGTAAGTTGTTTCATTTGATTAATAGAAGATGTGTAAGATGTTTCCCTCTGCTTGGGTGTGTATGTAATTATTGTGTTTTCTTGTAGAGAAATCAATGTCCTCATCTGTTATGATACATTGTTAAATCTATTGTCTATTTATGCATGATAAATTGGATCTTGTGAAAGGTTTTTGTGTCTCTATGTGTGTATATCTGAGCCAGTAAATGTGAAGGACATATTTGTGGAAACTAGAAGCTAAGGAGCATGCAAGGACAACCATCGTAATCTGAGTAAGCCTTCTATTTTAATAGATCAAGTTCATATATAACTTACATATAGGAAACTCTATAGATTACATATCTATTATGTCTTAGGTCTAGGAAGAGCCTAAGGGAGGTAACTCCTGCAGGGTGAAAATATCATACAATAGACTAGCGACTCCACTAGGGAAGCCACTACTATTTGATTAGGTTTTCTTCCTCAATTTGTTTTATTTGTCTTCTTGCTTGTTGTAAGCCCTAATTTTTTGTCTTAATCTGTCAGTGAACCTTTTTCGAGGCTGTTTGCAAATTCTCAGTCTCATATTTGATAGATCTATTCCAAATATATATATTTTTTGCAGCCGTACGGTTGTGGACGCGACTTGTTGTAAACCCAGAGAGGCCCTCTCCTTTTGGTCACTTGTTGCTCCATTAATTGGCGCGACCACCTTTAGAACACCACTACTAGGTGAGACCAGTGTTTTTGGGTGCGTGATGCACCTCTACAAGGTGCAACTAGTTGCTTTGTGGTAATTTGTAGGGCACAACCAGGCTCTCAAAAAGCCATTTTTTAAAGGGGGATCCTCCAAAATCCAACCCAGAACTCTTCATGTTTTCTCTTTCAGCCCTCCAGATCTGTTTTGGGTCTATTCTAGTAGCCATTTCTCCCATATATTTCAAAATTATTTTGAAATCTTTCCCTTTGTGTGCCTTTTCATTTTTTATTAAAAGCACTTTCTATTTTTGTGGGTACAATTTAGAGCAATTAAACTTATTCCCCTAGATTTTTAAAGTGTTGATGGCATTTTTTCTCTACAGAGTCCATTTGTTTTTATAAATATTTTGGGTGTTTCTTAAATATATTTGCTTTCATTACTTAAACAAAGCCAACTATATTGATTTGCATTTCGTTCTAGAGTGCAATTTGTTTTCCAAGTTATTTTAAAACTTTTTCTGTCGTTGAACACTTGAATTATGTGTTGACTTGTTCTTGAATATTCTACTCCTTGGGTACTTGTTTTTGTTTATCTTCCTTAGATTTTGAATTCTTTACGAGCATCATTGCATGCTTTCCTTTTTTTAGAAAACATGAGAAAAAGAGGAATTTTTTTTAGTTTTCATCTAATTTGAAAAGAAAAACAAAAAGAAGTGTTTGTGTACCTAGTCGAAAAGGCTTATTTTTTGTTTGGAATTTCAAAAATAATAAGTTGTTAGTTTTTCATTTAAAACTTTTTCACTTGATTAAAGTAAATGAAATTTGCATGTTTTTGGGTGTTCGTTTTTTTTAAAGAAGAAAATATCTCTTCTCTTTCCCGTAGTTAGAATTCATTGAAAGGAAAATATTGGCATTTCATTCTTTCTACATTATTTTGGAGTCAAGTATTCACACCACTAGTTTCACCTCTGTACACCCTCCTGAGTAAATACAACCATTAAAATCAACCAATTCTTTAATACAATTAACTAGACGTTTTTTTTAGTACACCAATAGTAGCTCGGGATTAGAGTCTTGGGACTAGGTAAAGTGAGTAAATCATCCCAAACAACTAAATAAAACTATAGAACACTAGAAAGGGATAAAAATCTGACGTCTATGCATGATCCCTCCACAATCCGTAGGTCGAAAGGTCTACGTCAACATAGGATCTTCCCTTTTCTACTGGCCTGAAGAACTCTAAACGCTCTTCTATTTCCTTATTGGGAAATCTGCACCCACAACAAACTCTCATGGGATCTCCTCTTTGCGCTTAGGAGATCGGACTTCGCACCTTCACGAATCCAAAGGTCGAGCGTTGGTCTCTCGAATCCCCGAAACCTGAAACAGTCAGCGCTGACCTTTCCTCTTTCCTTTTCAGGATTTTCCTTGTCGCGGTTTCAGTGATCGCGAGGTCGAGTACCTTGTTCCCGCGATCAACCGATTATCGATTTCCCGGGATGCACCTTCAGCATTTAGTCCCCGGGCTATCTCTTGGCCCACATGACCAATTCTTCATATGACCATAGTACTTACCTTTTTCAGGATTTACCTATTCGAGGATCAGACCTCTCGATTCTCGATATGCCGACACACAAAATGCCGAAATGACTGTGGTCCCGGCCTTCCCTTCCTTTCGCGATTTTGGGATTTTGAATGTCGAAATGCATGGACCTCATGTCCACGGGATCCCCGATCCTCTGAATCCTAATTCTTCGACGTGACATCAACGAGGCCCACAATGTGCAGTTCTCCCCTTTTCACATTTTCGTCACTCGTGAAGTCTAAAGACTTCCCCTTCAAATTTCCGATGTCCGAGTCCCCCATGTGGGTAATCTCGTGACACGTATCCACTTTCAAACGAATGGCTTAGATGTCTTCACTCTTTCGAGGCTTCAGATAGTAAGCTCCCGGACTTCCGCCTTCGGATCCCTGAACTCCCGAATGTCGAATTCCTGATATGAACTCCTTCGGGATTTTGCTTCTGTTCTATTGTATGAGGGCTTAACTCCCTCACAACTCCTGACAGATCTAACGTTTGTCGGGTTCCCCATTCACAATCTGACGGTTAAATTCATTCTCTTGTGCACTTCTCCTGCGCTGTCTTCTGGACGTGATGACCTTTCAACGTTCCAGATTCATCTGCAGTTTGAATGGATGGCTACTGTGACTCCTCTCAAGCTTGTACTTTCTTTCGATTACTTGGAAGATTTCAAATATTTCAAAGGCTTCAACCTTTGTTTCTTTTCTCTATGAGATCCACGACCGGAATCCTCACCTGCGCATGTGTGAACGCTATCCCTCCTTGCAACTATGGCTTCGTGCGCTGAAAGAACTACTCCTCTTGAGCTTGTCCTTCAAATCCTCAAAGGATTTTTCAACTCCTGTGCCTCTACAGAGTATTCACATGCACACAAGGGTGCTATCTGCCCTAAGATTTCCTGTAGCTTCGACCTCTAAGGAAAACTTGTCCTTCTTCCTTTCTCCCTCAGATGGAGAATTCAGATGCCCTCCTGGCTCTCTGTCTACCCAAGCAACCTATTGTTGAGTATTTCCAGGTATTCAGTAACCCTGTGAATATGCTCAATGCCCACTTGGCAGAGCCTCTTGCAGAACTTCTCAGAGATTCTGTTTTCTTCTTAACTCAATAGAGTTCTTTCTGTGCGCTCTGGCACTTACCCAACGCTCTCCTGGCAGAGTGTTTTCTCTCAGAACGTCCAACAGTTTTGTTCACTTTCTGTTCACTTCATACGCCTGCTCAATGCCCTTCTGGCAGAGCTCTCAAAATCCTTAGTGATTATGTTTCTTGTGATTCGGTGATTCCTGTTCTTGTGCCGCAGCACATCTTTGTCTGAACCCGCAGAGTTCAAAAGTGCTTCAATGCACTGGTATTCAGAGACCACAGTACTCTGTCATGCCCTCCTGACATGAAACCTCTAAGACCTTCACCTGAAATCAGACACACTCATGCAAATGCAAACCTACAGCATACATCTACAGCATACAAAAGAACACTCACAGACATTCATTTAACACATAGTCATGCAGGAAAAACTGCTATTTGTATTAAATATGGAAAACGCCTGTATTTACAAGGTGTTCATTAGCACGGCCTGTAACAAGGTCTCGGCGCCTTCTCTTCTGCTCTCTACTCGCAGATTCTAACTCTACTATGCTCTCTCCGCTTACTTCTACAAAATGAGATATTAAAATCCCTTTTCACCTGAGGGGCTCTTTGATCTCTTCCCTCCAATCTACCTACCCTATTCAATTACATTGAATGGGTTGTCTAGTCCATTATCCGGATTTAGATCTCAGCCTTACAATCATTTAAAGGCCCATCTACTCTACGCCTTCACAAAGGCACGGCTCTATGGCTCAACAGCCTACGCAATTAAATTACATTCATTCAAATTTTAAATGAGGTTGCGCCTCTCTTCATCACGCGATTTGAATTTGTTGACGTGGCTGGCTGCTGGTTGGTTGATGTGGAGAGATGCTCCTGCATCAAAATCCAACTATTGTATAGGCATATCTAGGAACCCCCTCTAACACAAGGGATAAACACAAGGTCATGTGCAGAGGAGTAGTAGAAATTACCCCTCCAAGCCTGCAGTGGAAAGAGTGTATATTGGGGGGTCTTTCTCGAGTGTTACTTATTCACTTGGTCTTGGTGCTTCGTGAATCTTGAGTTTGTTCAGAGTCCTTGGGAGTCTTACCAATCCACTTGTCTTCATTCCTCCAGAAAAACTTCAGAATTTGTTATCTTTTCCATACGTTCAATCCCAATTGTCAATTGTACCCCCCAGGAGGCCGACTACGAGTTGGTAACCTTAGTGAAACTTTGGTATATACATAGGTGACTATGGGGGCTTCCCATGGTACTTGACGCAGACGTCGTATCATACTTTCAGTACCCTTGGACGATGATCCCATGAAATCGAGGGTTGCTTGCACCAATAAGGGATGTTACATGGAGGTCGTGGTAATTTCTTCTCATATATTTGTTGATGGCTTGACATCCCATCCTCGAAATATCCTTCTATATACTATTTCTTGGTTGATTACCTGTAGTTTTCTTTTTAGGAGTGTTCTTATTTTAAATTGCGTAGTTGGCCTTAGAAATCATTAAATTTCCAACGTGGTCGATCACGGACTTTGTAGATCTCGTAGAATGCAAGGGTTGGACCCTAAAGATCACGATCATCCAAATAAACCTTCCAACAAAGGAATGGTTAATGAATAACTTGTCTTTGAAATGAGGAGTGTAGGTCCCTCAGGTGACCCAATTGAAATGGCGGTTGAAATAGTTGAAGAAGGTAACTTCGTCACCAATCCCCCTCCCTCACCATTCACTACGGTACCTACCTATTTTAATATTGATAACTATCCCCTACCAACCGACATGTAAAAGAGACGATATTCTGGCATGCACACATCAACATCCACCCCTATAGTTGAAATAGTAATACCCCCAATAGACCCTGAGATTGCCTCCCCAACACACATTACCACTTATGGCACCTTTCCTTAGTGGCCAACATCGTTGACCCCGATAAACCCACCACAAATATTATGGGAACAATTATCGTTCCCACTACTAGAATTGGACCTATGTTGACACCAAGTGCAATATTTGTTCGTCCTCTACAAATTCACTCTAGTCAGGTAGCCATCAGTGTCACTGCCATGAGCCCTGCAACAAGTACCTAATTTTTTACCCCTCCATTCAAGTAGGTAACTTAGCAATATTCACCCAAATTGTTCATCCTACACCAACTATTCACATAGGAGGTTCTTCTTTGCCTCCCACTAGGGGGGAAATTCTAACTGGGGGTCAACCCTCAGTTGCAGGGCCCTCTTCAACAGAGGGGAAACAACCAACATGGAGGAACCAGCTACCATGGGGACAACAAACAGTTGGGGAAAACCCTCAACTACAGGACCACTACCCTCCTGGGGGAACCATCCTGCTAGGTGGAAACCCCCCACTTTGGGACAACAACCAATTTGGTCCCCATCCCTTACTGGAAACCAGCTAGGGAAATCCATGGTTGGAAACCAAACTCAACCATAGGGTAAATCCATTTCCACAGGCCCTTCCAATGCTTTTACTCCAGGCCATACAAGGCTTTATTCGAGATTACCATATCCGAGAGTGGACAACACTTTATGGGGTCAACCTCCTTCAATGGGAATCCCTCCACAAGGAGACTTCCTCACCCAAACATCAAACCCCATAATGCCCACTCCTCAACCCTCTCAACCTTCATATATGGGAGGACCGACAGGTCTTACAATGCCAAACCAACATGTATACGGTCCTACTAGTACTATGATTCCACATCAATATTACCAGTACTCGTATCCAAACCAACAACTTCCTTTTTTGTCCACAATATATTTGTCGTATTTTTCCCATTTGACGAACGATCCCATACTCCATGCCCCATTTTGGTCCCCTATCCTTAAAAAAATATCGTCTGACATCCCTATGTTCAACAGAAAACCTAGAGAAGATCCAAACAACTACGTCATGACCTTCCATATTTGGTGTTCTTCAAACTCCTTGATGGATGACTCCATCCGATTATGAATTTTCTAGCGAACACTTACAGGAATGAAAGATAAATGGTATATTGAACTACCACAAAACTCTTTTGGTGACTTCAACATTCTCATTGTGGCATTTCTGACTCACTTCCAACTTCTCATTCAGTATGAGACTGGCACTGAGATTTTAACCTTCTGTGGGGATAAATATATGCACTATTAATTCCCAACATTAAATTGTGAACCATGGATTCGTAGACTTAGAGGTGCAAGCACATGAAATGCAGGATTGGAGCCTAGTCTAACCTAATGTCGGAAAACCACACTTTGATGCAATAAACAAAACAAGCAATGAATTCAAGAAATAAACTAACACCTTAGGTTGAAACCCATCATGGGGAGACCATATCTCATGAGTTAGGCATTTAATATTCCCTTTGGTGATTAAAGCTACAAGAAATTCAAGTGTAGGAATCCAAATTACATGAAATAAAAAATAAGTACAGGAAGTAAAGTGCAGGAAAACCATGGAAAATCCAAATTTAAGCAAACTAGCGAAAGGCAATCAAACAAATAGAAAACAAAACTTACTTCAAACTATGTGAATGAATT
>JASDQU010422085.1:0-10263 GCA_032191745.1 Picea mariana
GAAGAGAGAAGGAGCCGAGACTCTGTTGCAGTCCGAGCTCAAACACATTGTAAAGAGGCATTTTTAAATTAATACAATCAGAGCAGTTTTTTCTGCATGTTATTTTTTGTATGATGAATGTATTCATGTGTGTGTATTTATATGTTGTAGATGTGCATTTGCAGGGATAGATAGGTTCTACTATCTGTGGGTTCTTTGATTTCAGGTTTGGGGTTCTTTTAGGCTTAATGCCAAGAGGGTGTGACAGAACGCTGCGGGTTCTAAAAGCTAGTGCATAGATGCACTCCTGAATTCTGTGGAATTTGGGCAAGGACGTGCCAGGAGGGTGCACCAACTGAAGTCACTGACTCAAGGAGAATCCTCAAGGTTGTTGAATACCTTGGAGGTAGGACTATGCAGAGAAAAACACAGAAGAAGACAGAATCTCTGAGGAGTTCTGTAGAGCTCTTCCAGGAGGGCATTGAGCCAATGCATGGGTTGCATTGAGGACAAGAACTCTATCTCGAGTTCAGAAAAGACAGAAATTCTGAGGAATTCTAGGGAAGCTCTTCCAGGAGGGCATTGAGCAAGTGCACCGAGCACACAGGAGAACTCTTCTTAGAGTTCGTTGAAGGGACCAGAATCACTAAGGATTCTGGGGAATCTCTACCAAGGGGCATTGAGCAGGTGCATATAATGCACAGGAGAAGAAGACATAATCACTGAGGATTTTGGAAGGCTCTGCAGAAGGGAATTGAATAGGTGCATGTGTGCACAAAGATAATTCCTCTGAGTTTTGGAAGGAGAAGTGTCATAGGAGAAGACCTTCATAGGGTTACTGAACACCCTACAGACTCAGCAAGGTGTGCTTGAGCATAAGTAGCAAGAGGGCAATTATATCCTTCAAGAAAAGGAAGTGATAGAGACCATTGCAGTCAAAGCCACAGAGAAGCTCAGGACAGATAGCACCTTTGTGTGTACAGAGACTCTGCAAGGAGTGCAGAAGTCTAGAAACCTTTCAAGGTTTTAGAGAAGACTAAGCTTAGGAGAAATAGTGTCCTTGCACACAGAGCCATAGCTGAGAGGAGTAGAATTCGAGACACCCTTTGGTGGACAAGAGTCGACAAAGCTCAGGAGAGACAAAGTCTTTAAGAATGTANAAGACTGAGGTCTTTTGGAGCAAGAAGATCTTCTAAGTTCAGGGAAGGAAGAAGCGCTAGCTCAGGAGGGAGCTACAGCTACCGTTGGATCAAAGCTAGAGAAGTGAGATCTGGATCGTCGAGTTTCACGTCTAGGCAGCAACAGAAGAGTGCACAGGGAAGGAACAGATCTGGGCCATCAGATCTTGTGCAGATAACCGATAGCCATCATATCTGGGGAAAGGAGCATGAGTTTTAACCCTTGTATGCAGAGAAGAGGACTCGTCAAAGTCCCGAAAAGTGCATACAGTTGAGATTTCGAGGAAAACCCCGAAATACCATTTCGATATTTCGACTACCGGAAGATGCAGGGGTGAGAGTTCAGAACTCTTGACCCACGAGATCCCGAAAGGATCTGAGCCGTTGGATCAGGGAGACTCATAGTCGTTGATCTTTCTCAGGAGGAGGAGGACCGGATTTTCGAGATTTCGGTACTTCGATATTTCGGATACCGTAAGTACAAGAGGACAAGGAATTGTTGCACTTGGATTTGTAAAGTTTTGAAATGCGAATTCCCAAAAGCACAGGAGGAGTATTGTCGGGTCACGAGATAGGATCAGATTTCGGCATACTGGGGTTCAGGATTTCGGAAGTCCCGAGGACAAAGAGTCGGGAAACTTGATGGTGAAACTCCAGAAGTCGCGAAACGCAACGTGTTGTTGAGTGGGGCTACTGTCTCAAGATTTCATATTTCGGCATACCGGGGTTCGGCATTTCGGGAATCCTGAAGACAAGGTATCGGAGCATTTTGGTGTTGAAAACCCCAAAGTTCTGAAAGAAGGACTGTGATCACGGAGGAAACAGTTAGAAAGAATGGGCTTTCGGTATTTCGTCATTTCGGTATTCGGGAGATCGAAGAGCTAGAATTCTCGACATCTGGGTTCGTGAAATCACGAAACCTGAAAATCCTTTTTCGACAAAGGGTCGCAGTCATATCTAGGAGGCCATGTGGAAGGTCATTATCGGTGGCCACGTGGAGTTGAAAGCTCACACCCGATGCATGTTTGTGCAGGTGGTGTAGCGCACCTTTTCTGCTACCAAGGATTAATCGCTCTTAAAAGAAAACTATAACACCACTTTGTACATAACTCATACAGGCATTATAGTAATAACATGCATTTAATCAAGAAATACAGTTAAACTCAGAGTAAACATAAGATTTACTACTATAATCAACAATCGATAGCATTAAATTTAAATTGATATACATAGTGGAATACATGATAATTATAATACACAGAGATACAAAAACATAATTAAAGCATCATCTGATACTTATCTTCGAAACAGTGGTAGATTCCACCAACCACATGCAGGCCTTCCACGAACCTCCCAGCCTTAGACCGCACTGCTCATCAGCTCAGCAGTGGGTCACCCCCGAGCTTGGACTAAGCTCCACCCCAAGGCAAGGAATCCTAGGCTAGGTTGAGGTTACAGGGAAAACAACACAGAAATCCAGAAGGATTCTTCCCAAGATGCCATCTTACGCCCACTACTACCAGACTCTCATTCCCCACATGCCTGTTCCACCCAGGAGTATACACCTTCACAAGCACAGTCCATCGGTACTAACCTCCCTCTCTGAGTCTCGGCAACAGGTCGGATCAGGAAGTCTCAGAGCCCGAAGCTAGTGCTGGACACTCTCTGGAAGAAACCACTTCCCAACAAACTCTCTCACCTGGAGAGAATTGCTCACAGGCCTGACAACCTGCCTCTTCCAACAACAGGCACCTCCCTCACCTGGAGAGAGGTCATACACAGGCTCAATCACAACTTGCACTGGCCAACAAGCCACGCGCAGTCCATCTCTACGTGGCCACCACAGCCAACCAAAAAAACAAACACAGGCTTCCCAAACAGGCTTAGCAATGGAACAAGGCTTCACAGGGTTGGTTCTCGGGAACGTGTGAAAAAAAATCCATGCAGGGAATGACACAGGTTCCACAACTTAGAATGGAGAGGGTGAACCCGGGTGGAGTGGGCGAGGAACCCTCTCACAGCTCATCTTGGTCGTTTTATTCACATGGGTCGGGGCTAACACTTGTCACCCTGGAAACTACATGCATTTACCCAGCACACATCACCTTCCTCATGGTTAGGGACTTAGGATAAAACATGAAATGCTCATGCCTTTTGGAATAATATTAAAATATTATTCCCAAGGATGAAGCCCCCTAGGCTTAACACTTAGCCCCTTTTCCCACCTTTCAGCCCCTAATCCCTTTCCTTCTTTGTGGAAGCTCAGTCCCCCTTCACTCATTCATCGTGGTCGGTTTGCACCTGGCGGTGTTTACAATTTGATTAAATGTTCTGCATGATTACATATATAGTAGCAGGCTCCTGGCCTTCAACACTTAGGCTTCCTGGCCTAACAAACACATAATCCACCAGCTTATAAAAACTTGGCTCACCAGCCTATAAAACATAATTACAATTCCTTTCAGAACATGATTTACAACAGGGCTCGGCCTTGGGGACACTACAATTCCCCTCCCCTTATTTTTTCACTGTCCTTAGTGCGACTTACACTGTCTCTGCAAGCCTTTCAAAATTTTCAAAAAGATGCGGGTACTCTGCCCACATCACTTCTTCATGCTCCCATATCGCATCCTCAGAACCGTACCAGGTCCACTGGACCTTTACAAGCTCTATGGCTCGATTCCAGAGCTGTTTGCTTTTCCTGTCCAATATGTGCACATGATGCACTTGCAGGACACCTTCTGGTTCCACCTGAATCACATTCCAATCAATAACATGATTAGCATCAGGTACATATTTCTTAAGCAGTGAAACATGAAACACATTATGTACAGTCATAGATGCAGGTAATGCAATCATGTATGCATTTGGCCCAATCCTTTCTAGGATCTCAAATGGCCCACAAAATCTTGCTGCCAACTTGGCGCAACTTCCCAGCTTCAGGGAACTCTTATTAGTTTTCACTTTCAGGAAAACATGGTCACCCACTTTGAATTCTCTATGGGTTCTGTTACTGTCAACGTAACTTTTCTGCCTATCCTAGGAAGATTTCAGATTCCGTTTAATTTTTATCATTTGATCTTCCATCTCTTTGAGCAGTTTAGGCCCAATGACTACTCTATCAGCTGGATTATCCCAGCTCACTGGAGTGTTGCACTTTCTTCCATAAAATGCTTCGAATGGGCTCATCTTCAATGATTCATGATACCTATTATTTTAGGAAAATTATACCAAATGCAGGTAGTCTTCCCACCTTGATGGTTTATCCATCACATACATTCTTAGTATGTCTTCTATTACCCTATTCACACTCTCTGTCTGACCATCAAACTCAGGATGATACGCTGTACTAAAGTTCAAATTCGTTCCAAATCCTTTGAACAGTCCTTTCCAAAAATTTGAAGTGAATTTTGGGTCCCTATCTGACACGATTGTCTTAGGAAGTCCATGCAAGCATGCCACTTATTTTAAGAAGATATCAGCAACATCTGCTGCCCTGTGAGTGGTTTTCAGTGGAATGAAATGGGAAGCTTTAGTAAGCTTGTCCACCACCACCATGATTGAATCATGTTGCTTGCTTGTTCTGGGCAGTCCGGTGATAAAATCCATTGTTACCATGTCCCATTTCCATTCAGGAATGGGTAAAGGCTGTAGCAACCCTGCTAGGTGCCTATGCTCAGCCTTAACCTTCTGGCACTCCATACATCTAGCGATGTATTCAGCGATTTCCTTCTTCAGACTCGGCCAAAAGTAATGGATTTTGACTGCTACCATAGTTTTCTGGTATCCAGGATGTCCAGCATAAGCCACATTATGCATTTCTTTCAGAATTGCTAGCTTCAAATCTCGGACATTGGGTACATACACTCTGTTTTTATACAAAAGTAAGCCATCAGTCCCCAAGGTGTAACTTTCCTTGGTCTGTGGTGTCTCACGCTACTGTAGCTTTGCTACAAGAACTCTGTACTGCAAATCATCATTTGCAGCTTCCAAAATTCTGTCTTTCATCTCAGTCCTGTACATGCTAATGGTTGTAGCATGTAATTCATGCACTTTTCTTCTGAGTGCATCAGCCACCTTATTTTCTTTCCCTTTGATATGCTTGATATCAAAGTGATATTCGCACAGAAAATCCAGCCATCTGATTTGCCTGGCATTTAAAGTCGGCTGATCAAATAAATAATTTAGACCGTTGTGGTCTATTCTTAATTCAAATCTCCTTCCCATGAGGTAATGTCTCCATTTCCTCAATGCATGGATGATTGATGTCAACTCTAAATCGTGAGTGGCATAATTCCTTTCATGCTTCTTCAACTTTTGAGACTCATAACAAACTACAAATCCCTCTTGGCTGAGAACTCCTCCCTGCCCCTCCTTACATGCATCAGTGCACACTACGTAATCCTTATTTGGATTTGCAATATTCAGGATTGAAGTGTTGGTTAGCAGCTGCTTCAATCGTTGGAAGCTACACTCACATTCTTCAGTCCACTGGAACTTCTTCTACTTCCTTTGCAAGGAAGTGATAGAATGAGCTATCTTTGAGAATCTGGCTATAAACCTTTTGTAGTAGTCTGCCAGACCCATAAAAGATCTAACTTCTGCCACATTCTTTGGCGCTGACCATTCTCGGATGGCCTTGACCTTTTCAGGATCCACAGCGATCCATTCTTCATATATAATGTGTCCCAAGTAATGAATCTGCCTTTGATAAAAAGAGCACTTGCTCAGTTTTGCATACAGTTGGTGTTCTCTCAACACCTGTAGCACCATTCTCAGGTGTTTCTCATGTTCTTCCTCTATCTTAGAATACACCAAAATATCATCCAGGAAGACTATGACAAACTTGTCCAAATAATCTCTGAACACTCCATTCATTAAGCACATGAAAACAGCAGGTGCATTGGACAGCCCAAACGGCACCACCGTGAACTCATAATGACCGTACCTTGTTCTAAAGGCGGNTTGTTGATGTCCTCATCATTTATTCTCACTTGGTGATATCCATATCTGAGGTCTATTTTTGAAAATATTTTCGCATCCTTCAACTGATCAAAAAGATCATCAATCCTTAGCAGAGGATACTTGTTCTTGACAGTGACCTTATTCAACTGCCGAAAATCAATGCACAGTCTCAGCGTCCCATCTTTCTCCTTCAAGAATAGGACCGGGGCACCCCACGGTGACACGCTGGGGTGAATGTATCCTTTCTTTAGTAGCTCTTAAAGATGCAATCGCAACTCTTTCAGCTCTGGCGTACTCATTCTATAAGGAGCCTTCGAAACTGGAGCTGCTCCAGGCACCAAATTTATAGAAAAATCGATGTCCCTCTTCGGAGGTAGTCTAGGTACCTCCTGAAATACATCCTTGAAATATTTGAGTATCTCGTGGTCTTCCAGATTCGAGACTACATCTAAGGATGCTTCTTCCACCCGAGCTGCAAATAATTGACAGCCCTTTCGGTAACATTTCTTCAGCTGCATGGCTGAGATTTCCCTAATAGCCACGACTCTGGGAATTCCTTGGACTGTTACCTGATTTCCCTCTTCGTTCAGGCATGTAAACCTCTTGTTATGATAGTCCAGAAGGGAATGGTGCTGGTCCAACCAGTCCATCCCAATTAAGCAATCATATGAGCCTAAAGGCAGAATGTTCAATTCAGCCTTAGTGCTCAATCCTTTCATGTCCACTGAATAGGACTTAACCAATTCAGTGACCTTCCTTTTGGTTCCTGTGGCTAACTGCACTAGCCAAGACTTTTCATGTTTGCTCCTTGATAAACGAAAACTTTCCACCACCCTAGGATCTACATAACTATGGCTAGCCCCTGAATCAATTAAAATAATTAGTGGTCGGTTGTTAATCATACCTTCCACTTCAATCATGTGTGATTGAAATTATGCTTGCTTGTTGTCCAAGACTATGTAGATCCTCGGCATTCTGTTGCCCATATCCTCCACTGTTTCATCTTTCTAAACAGTATGAACAGTTCTCACTTTACCATTTTTATGGGGACAATATTTGTACTTGTGGTTTCCTTTACAGCCCTAACACTGAATGGGCATCTGTCTCTGTCTTTGTGCTCCCTCTTCAGTCATTCTCGGCTCTCTAAACGATGGCTATCCCTGAAGAGTGTTTCTGAAAAAGGAAGGCTTGTTTCCCTTCTGCCTCTGTTCCTTCTTAAACTTCCTCTGATCATTCCAAGCCTTCTGAAGGATAGGCCTTTCTCCTTGTTGTTCATACAAGCATTTCTCCCTTCTTATTGTTTCTTCCATAGTCTTAGGATCATCATACTGAATCTTGTCACCCATGGAAGGTGGCAGTCCACTCAGATATCTTCGAATCTTGACAGCCTCATCTTTGATGAATGGAACATACTTCAGTAGTTCTAGAAAGCTTCGTTCATACTCATTAATAGTCATGCTGCCTAGCTTGAGTTCGAAGAACTCCTTCATCTTTCTGTCATAGTATCTTTTAGTCAGGTATTTCTTCTTGAAATACTTCTTAAATTCCTTCCAAGTGACCTCTTTCTCTCTGATGTGTTGCACTTGCACAAACTGATCCCACCACATGGATGCTTTTCCTTTCAGCTGGTACATTGCAATTCTTCTTTCTTCATGGGAAGAATAATTCTGCAGTTGGAAGTATTTCTTCATACCCAGCAACCATGTTTCAGCATCTTCTTCCTTCTTATGTTCACCATCAAACGTAGGCGGTTTAATCTTGTTGATTTCCCCTTTCAATTCATCCCTTCCATATTTCCAGTGTTTTTTGGTAGGAGACGAGCTTGAACTGCTATGTGTTCCCCTACTGGAATGTCTTTGGGAGTGACTAAGATGTCGGCTACCACTCCTCGACCTCCTTCTCCTCTCGGGAGTCCTGACGCTTCTTGATCTCCTTCTTCTCCCAGGGGTTCTGCGACTCTTCGTCTTACTTGAGTCTCTTCCCTTCTCGAGCTTCCTCTCTATTCTTTCCAGGCTCTTCAACAATTTTAAGTTGAATTCACCCTGTCGATCCCTGAATTTCATGAGCTTTCGGCTATCATCTTGGCAAGCCAGGGCCTCTCTTTACAATCCTTCAATGATTTTCATTATGTGTCCTTCCTTATTCTTCTCTTTTCCATGCCCATTGGAGTTCGATCCTTCCACTTCCACATTGACATCCTTTCCTTCCCGTTCGTCTCCTATTTCGGAGGCAATCTGCACCTTTTCCCATTACATACTCGGCGTTGGTTAACTGGAGTCCTGACCCTCGTTGAACTCTGCACACACACTGTGCAATTCAATTCGAAGTTTGTCAGGCCATTAAAACTTCGTGAACAATCCCCAACATTTATAAGCCAATACAACAAGAACAAAAGACGTTTCGATTCAAATAAGTTTTCTGAGCTCTCGTTCGGCTCTGCAATTTCAAGACTTCATTTTTTTTTCTGGGGTTTTTGTCCACGAGGATCCAACAATTAAATCCTCGACAGTTCTTATGTCCTTCGAAAATTTCAGGACTTCGGGATTTTGGGTCTTTGGTACCCGAGAGTTCACGATGCAGTGACTCCCAACCTCTTGTCACTCATATCCCCGAAATCCGATACAAGGTTTCTTGTACGAGATCCAACAATCCTTGATGAGTTGGATCTAATGGTTCATATCCTTTCGGGATTTCATGACTAGAAATTCATGATGCAGTGACTCCCACTCTTTATCGCCTCAATTCCTGAATTCTGAAAATTCAGTTTCCTTGCTCTCCGGGCCCATAGCACAGCTATCGCCCTTAAAAACCTGTTACGGTTCTTCAGTCTCCGATGGCTTCGGGACTTCGGAACTTCGGGACTTCAGGTTTCGGGACTTCGGGTTTTCGGTACTCGAAAGTTCACTATGCAGTGACTTCCAACTCCTTGTCACTACAATCCCCGAAATCTGAAATTTCGATTTACTTTATTCTACGGGCCTATAGCACAGCTGTCGCCCTCTACCATAGTGGCGCATGGCACGTTCCAAAGGATCTTTGTCACCTTCAGTGACGTCATTAGGGTCCCACCACTCTCGCCTGTCTTCTCAACTTGCTGGCACGTGGTACTCATTCATGTGCCCACGTCCATTCCAAGCAAGGAATCCAACGGTCAGATCCCCTCCTCAAATCAACAGTGCAGATCTTTTCGGCACTTCAGTTTTCGAGTTTTCGGGACTTTGGGACTTCGGGTTTCGGGGTTTCAGAGTTTCGGTACTTGTGAATTCCCATTTCACTCTCCTTTCCAACCCTCGACTTCCGAAATTCCGATTTTTCAAAATCTGAAAGGTTTCATGACTAACCCGAGCGTGACTCCGCCAAATCTAATGGTTAAGCCTTCCTCGTAGATCTCCATGATTTTTTGGGTTTTCGGGATTTCGCATATCGCGATTCCCACACTGCTGTGCATTCCAAAAGGGATTTTAATCCGTACACACATTTTCCAGATCCAACGGTCATGAGGGTTCACCTTCCCTCTCGAACAGATCCTAAGGCTCCAACACTGTTGGTGTGGAGTCCTCTCTTCCTGTGGCCATAGACCACACCGCTATACCTCTTGAGCTTATAGGCATGGTCAAGTAACTACTTGACACTCCGGACCATACCAGGGTCTGAAATTGGTCCTCCAAACACAATTTCTCCTCTCACCCTCGGTCCAAAGACCACTCAACTGGCCCATCTAGGCTCAGTGTCAAAACCTTGGCTCTGATACAAAATTGTAGTGCACCTTTTCTACTACCAAGGCTTAATCGCTCTTAAAAGAAAACTATAACACCACTTTGTACATAACTCATACAGGCATTATAGTAATAACATGCATTTAATCAAGAAATACAGTTAAACTCATAGTAAACATAAGATTTACTGCTATAATCAACAATCTATAGCATTAAATTTAAATTGATATACACAACGAAATACATGATAATTATAATACACCGAGATACAAAAACATAATTAAAGCATCATCTAATGCTTATCTTCGAAATAGTGGTAGATTCCACCAACCACATGCAGGCCTTCCATGAACCTCCCATCCTTAGACTGCACTGCTCATCAGCTCAGCAGTGGGTCACCCCCGAGCTGGGACTAAGCTCCACCC
>JASDQU010422086.1:0-10131 GCA_032191745.1 Picea mariana
ATAAAAATTATAAATCTTTAAATATTTTTATATTATTTTATTATTTTGTTTAAATATGTAGTGTGATTATTATATCATTATTGTATCATGATAATTTAAAAGATATCAAGAAAATATTGTATATGATATTTTGCTACACAAGAAAAATGAATTAATTTTTTTAATTTTTTTTTATATTTATTATGTATTTTTATATTTTTTTTTATAAATATATAATAATTTAATGTATATAAGGTAGAGAATTGTGTGTAAAGAATAACAAATTTGAAAAATATATATAATCATTAATAATTCAACTACTAAAATAAATATTAAAAAAAAACAGAATTAATTTGAAAAGACAAGTTGGTTTAAAACACCATGACAAAAAATATACCAATTTTATCATTGTGAATATTTAATAAATTTTAATGAAAAACTCTCAAATTCTAAAATTCTTTATTATATTTACAACAATGTTGCAAATTTTTAATTGCATCATTTTTTATATTATAATTGAATATCTCTTCTAAATCATTTAGAAAATGTGAAACATTTTTATTGTAAAAAATAATATTTTTTTTATTATAAAAAATAATATTTTTTTAATTGTGATACATTTCCTCTTACAAACGAGAAGGTCATGGAAATAGGTCATCCTAACAAATTCAGCTTGATAAAACTTTGTTTCACCATTTCCTTAACTTATTTTATATAGCATTAGGTTAACATTCGCTTTATATATTAAAGGTTAAGATAATAATTACAAATTAAAATATCGAATTATGCCCTACCCATTCTAAAATTGAAATCTCAAATAACAACGTTATCCCCTTTAAGTTTCATGGAAGGGATATGATTCTCTAAGTTAAAAGGAAGGTATCCAATTGCAAGATCAAGCTTCTTGTAATTAAAAATGACACTAAACTAGATATATAGGTTATAAGGGTAACTCTTATACACTTTGATTTTTGAGTTAGGATCTTTATTAATGTAACAACACATACCACCTCTTCGCATGGACATCAAATTTTTGTTATAGATTTAAAACATGGTGTAGCTATCAAAATCAAGGATTTGAGACTTTTCATGTTTCCATGTTTTTAAGAGTAATATAAGATTAATTAAGGTTAGTATATAGCTTAGTTTAGAATGGAATTCTTCCACATGAATCCTCAACAATGTTAAGGTTGGTATCTAGCTTAGCTTAGAATCGACTTCCTCCACATGAATCCTCAACAATTTCATTTTAATATCGTAAGTTTTATTAATCCCATTTTGTTATTCGGGAAATTATGAAAAAAATTACATTAATTTTTTCCATTTTGAATCTTTAGTGAATCTTAATGGAAAAATCCAAACTTCTCAAATTCTTTGTTATATATTTACAACAATGTTGCAAAATTTCAATTGTATCCTTTTTTATATTACAATTGAACACCTCCTCTAAATCCTTCAGAAAATGTGAAGCTTTTCTATTGTAAAAAAAAACTTAATTTGTTTTATCGTGGATAGGCTTCCTCGATAACAATATCTATAATTAAATTTATCATGATGGGGTGATGATCATTATCCTATTTTGTCTTAATAATATCAATTGTATTCAATAAAAGAATAGAGGATATGACATAATCAATGACTCTTCTACGCTTCCTACAAATCAGAGTCTTAAGATAATAGTTTGACAAGTGATCAAACATGTTATAAATGACAAGGTAATCGAAAGAGGTCATCCTAATAAGTTCACTTTGCTATAATTTTGTTTCAGAATTTCCTTAGCTTCTTTTGTATTTAATTGTTAGGTTAGCATCCTCTTGTTTACATAAAATTTCCAAATAAGAATTATGAATTAGAATATTGGATTGAACCCTACCTATTCTAGCATTAAAATATGCAAGAACAAATGCATCCCATTTATCTTTCATGGTAAGCCTACCATTGTGTAAGTTAAAAGTAGGGTAGTCAATTGAAATATCAATGTAATATACCTAAAGTATATTACTTTTCTTATCATGTAATAATATGTTATAGGTWTSTTATTATATGTAAATAGGCATTATAATGTAAATGATAAGTCTATGATAAGTCAAGACTTATCATTCCCTACGTAAAAGTATTATATATCATATGTTGTCAAGTAAATATGTACAATGGATAATGAATAAAATATTATGTATTATGGATATATGTAATTATGTTATGTATTCATGATGTTCTCATGAAGTGGACCACCAAATTCACTTCATTTGGTATCAGAGTCGTCTTTTCATTGGCCCAATTTTTTTGGTTGTTTTGTTGATCTATGATCAAGTGGATTTTATTGATGGTAGAGAGAGAGAGAGAGAAAGAAATCTGCAGATAAATTCCAAGTTGGTGGCTCATTATTTATTTATAATAAAGGAAAGAAAAGAGGAGAAGAAGAAAAAAAAGAAAATGTTTTCTTAAAGCGCACATGAAGAAGTATCAAGGTAATAAAATATAATTTAAAAGAAAAGGTTAAAATTCCACACTAAGAAGTTTCAAGGAAAGATTCCATAGTTTTCATTAGTTAAGTTAATTTCTATTTACAAGGTAAATAAAGGTTATTTAAAAGAAAAAGTTCCAAAGAATAAGAAAGAGTAAATTTTTATTTTACCATTGATGGTTTACACGCCCGTGGTTTTGGTAAACCATTGGCCCATGGTATTTCCTACCATCTATAAAATAAAATTTCAAAGAGACAAAAGAAATTTACAGTGGTCAATTTTTCTTACAGAGGTAAGTTCATCAATTTGAAATGAAAAATAAGGTTCAATTCACTTTAGGGTATGTTTTGGAGTCAAACAATAATTTGATGTATGTGTGTTAGGGAGGATCTATAATGAGACTATAAGTAATCCAAAAAGGATCTAGATAAGACTAAGGATAACTCAGAATTCTCAGAAGCACCTCAGGAAGCTTAGAATGGCCTCAACAGATAGAGAAAGGGAAAAAAATTCAAAGTCCTCAAAATTCAATGAAATTGGCATCATCACGAAGAGTGCTTCGCAAGATTTCCAACGGTGTAAACCACTTTTCAAACAGATTTACGGATCAAGAGATATTCATGGTCAAAGTTTTGGTCAACCTAGCCCATTCAACAGGTATGACTTAGCATCTGTATTGTTCACGTCAGCATCAGTATGGATGATGTTAGTGTCTGTACAGGGTACATGGCACACGCAGAGGGAGACATGTGTCATGATGGCGTCAACATGGTGACATGGAAGCACCAAAGGCTGCCACGTCACTCATTTTTGGAATTTTTTAGTTAGTTCGTGGACCAATAGAAAAGTGCCCAATGGTAGTCCATACAGCCACATGGCACTCCATATAACCACTTGGCAGGTGACGTGGAAGTATGACGAAGAATGGATGATGTGGAAATGACGGTGCAGAGGTGGAGACGTGGCCCAATGAAAGGACATCACGTGGCCCAGTCATGGGCTGCCACATGGAAATAAACAAATTCCCAAGGAGGGTCATCAACCGAATTGTTAATATATAGGACTTCCAAATATGGCAGTGGTTCCACCAAATTTGGTGGCATATCCCACCGGTATCCAAACGTAGTCGATCCGCCAACAACAATGCCATAGTTAGAACTATGGTTAAAACAATACATCCAAACAGGGAGGCCCACGTGTTTGACCCCAAGACCTCCCTGTTTACACAATGATTTGAATTAATCTGTCAACCAACATGCCAAGCGACCTCGTTGTTACATTCACCCCCAATTTTTATTTAAAAATAGTTTTTTTCCAATGCATGGGGGTCAGACCAGGGCATGCGACCGTATAGACAGAGTCACAAAAAATGAGACGTTTTTCCATTTATTTTTTGCAAGTGCAAGAACAGAAACTGAGACTCGGATCAAGGCGTGGAGACAGTCGTTTTTGGGTAATTTGATGCAACAAATTTAGTGGTGTTGTTTGTTTTATGATCTGAGAAAATATTTTGCATCTTGAATTCAGAATGAGGTATACTTATGTATTTTTCCAAATTCTTTTGTCGAGTTAATAAAAAGTCCTACCCATTTGAGAGAAGGACCCGAAGACGTAGTCCACCAGGGACAAACTCCGTTATCAAGTTTTTTGTGTTCAGATGTGATACATATGTATTTTCATTATTGAGTTATTCCTTATTTATGGTGCACTCCATTTTATGCTCATTTAACACAATTCTTTAATCAGTCACATCGATGAAAAGAACCTGGATCAAAATCATTGGCATTGACCTCCCTAAATATTGGAATCATACTAATATTAAATTGGAAAATAAATTACAACTGGAAGAAGAGGAAGTTAAAAGATCTCTGATAGAAGAGTACGATGATGAGATTAATAATTTAGAATTAAACATCGAGGACTACTCCCAAAAATTCAATTTGTTTGTGTTACAAACCAAGGAAGTTGATGTAGTCCTAGGGAACTCTCAATTGTACCAAATTATATGTACATATAATTTGAGCACCTTACCAATAGAATAATGTTTTCAAACATTAATTAAAAACACATTGCTCTATCATTAAATTCAAATAAGAATGAACAATAAAATCACACATAATTGAGAGAAACATTAAAAAAATTGAATATAATCCTTATTGCCAAAGATGAAGAAATTATGCAAAATTGAACAGAATTGTAGAAGCATGATACAAAACTTCATAAATTTCAACAACAAATTAAAGAGTCAGAACAACAAACTAGTAATATAAAAAACACTCTTAAAAAAGAGTTTAAAAATATCAATAAATAAATATTGTCCAAAGATGAAGAAATTTCTTGCTTGAGAAATCAAAATAAAAATCTACTTGTAGATATGAAGAAATTGAAGAATAAGAGGGAGGCATAACAAGAAACCCAAACCATGGATAAGGGCACTAGCATTAACTTGATCGACATCGAAAAAACTAATGTTGTTATAAATGAGGTTATATCAGTAGAAGAGCCTCCAAAAGTTGAAATTGAAGATAAAATGACTTCAATAGAAGGGGTAAATTTTTTAAAAATAAGATTACTAATGAAGTCTTATTAGTTTAAGAGTTTCCACAAGTCGAGCTCAACAAATGATTCTATGATAAAACAACATCCACATATTTAGTTGAAGTTGGCATACAATTGATTGCCACTAACAAAGTCATAGGTCAGTTGAAGGATGTTGTCACACCAATGAATAAAAAAAAATCATATATCATCATGATGATTCAAGTAAATTATGAAAATACTAAACCAGACAATAAGAAGGAAAAAAATCCTAGGCGTCCAAAGATATATGTGCCCCAAAGTCAACAATAAAGAACAATGTATCCAAAATCCTATTATTAGAGAGTTCCATAAAAAATCCACTTTGGATGGATTGATTCTTTTTCAATGCACCAGTATTGTTCAAGGATTCAATTGTCATATCACCTTGTGTCCTCAACTTTACCTAATCAATAGTAGTTAAAAAAGAATGGTATTCTATCAAAATAGTTTATCATTCCCTATGCTTTGAGTACAAGGCATTTTTAGGGGGGGGAGACATTTAATATAGCTCAAGTATATTACATATCTTATCGTGTAATAATATATTATAGGTTTTTTATTATGTAAATATTCATTATAATGCAAATGATAAGTCTATAATAATCCATGATCTCTGTTAAGGACATGACTTATCATTCTCTACATGCATTTATATACACGCATTGTATCTCATATGATGTCAAGTAAACAGGTAAAGTGGATAGTAAATAAAATGTTATTTGTTATGGATATATGTAATTATGTTATGTATTCATGATGTCCTCTTAAAATGGGGGAAACAACAATTAGTAATAAAAACCATATCCTTGTAAGTATAAGTGATATTAAACTAGATATATAGGTTATATGGATCACTCTTATACACTTTAATTTTTGAGCTAGGATATGTATTGATGTAACAAGAAATACCACCTCTTACCTTGCACATCGACTTTTTGTTCTAGAGTTAGAACATGTTATATCTAACAAAATCAACTATTCAATACTTTTCGTATCTCCATGTTTCTACAAGAAATATAAGAACATTTAAGGTTGTTATCTATCTTATCTTAGAATGTACTTCTTCCATAAGAATCCTCAACAATTCCATTCCAAGATCATAATTTTTCTTAATCTCATTTTATTGTTTTAGAAGGTAGGTTTTATGTTTTAACAATATAAATATTTGAAAAAAATTACAAATTTGAAAAATACATATGATGATTAATAATTCAATTACTAAAATAACTATTTAATTTTATTTTTTTGAAAAAACAAGTTGGTTTAAAAGAATTGATGAGAAAACATACATAAAATTTATCCATTTTAATATTTAATGAATCTTAATAACAAACTCTCAAATTCTTTGTTGCATTTACAACAATGTTGCAAATTTTCAATTATATTATTTTTTGTATTATAATTGAACACCTCCTCTAAATCCTTAAGAAAATGTCAATCTTTTCTATTGTAAGAAAGAATTCAAATTATTTTATTGTTGATAGTTTTTCTAATTTTTTTTATCTATACTTAAATTTATCATAATAAGGTAATAATCATTATCCCATTTTATCTTAACAATATCAATTTTATTAAATAAAAGAATAGGGGATATGACATAACCAATGACTCGTCTACCCTTCCTATGAATGCAAGTCCTAAGATAAGGGTTTTGTAAGTTATCAAACCTATTACAAAGAACAAGGTCATGGAAATAGGTCATCCTAATAAATTTAATTTGATTTAAATTTTTTTCAACATTTACTTATCTTGCTTTGTATTCAAGGATTACGTGAGCATCCTATTGTATACGTGAAAGGTTAAGATAAAAATTATGAATTAGAATATTGAATTAATCCATACTAATTTTAGCATTTAAATCTACAAGAACAAAAGTATCCCCTTTATATTTGATCGAAAGGATATCATTCTCTAATTTAAAACTAGGGTGGTCAAATGCAGAACAAAAGTATCCCCTTTATATTTGATCAAAGGGATATCATTCTCTAATTTAAAACTAGGGTGGTCAAATGCAAGATGAAGCTTCTTGTAGAAGGTGTAATTGAAAGTGGAAAAGTAACAGATAGAAAGAAAAACCATATCCTTGTAATTAGAAGTGATATTAAACTAGATATATATGTTATAAGGATCACTTACATATACACTTTGATTTTTGAGTTAGGATCCTTATCGATGTAACAACAAATACCACATATTCCCTTGTACATAAATTTTTGTTTTAAATTTAGAACATGGTATGTGTATCAAAATCAACGTTTCAATACTTTTCATGATCACATGTTTCTACAAGTAATATAAGATCAATTAATGTCGGTATCTAGCTTAGTTTAAAATATACTTCCTCCACATGAATCCTCAACGGTCCATTTCATGTACTTCCTCCACATGAATCCTCAATAATCCATTTCAAGACAGTAAGTTTTATGTTTTAACAATATAAATATTTGAAAAAAATTATAAATATTTGAAAAAAATTACAAAATTGAAAATGCATATAAATTATTAAATTAATTATTCAAAAAATAAATTAATTTGAAAAAAAGAAGTTTAAAACAACTAATGATAAAAAAAATGCACCAATTTTATCCATTTCTCAAATTGTTCTTTATATTTACAAGAATATTACAAATTTTCAATTGTATTATTCTTTGTATTGTAATTGAACACCTCCTTGAAATCTTTTAAGGAAAATGTGAATTTTTTCTATTGTTAAAAAAACTCAATTTCTTTTACTATGGATAGATTTCCTCAAGAACAATGTCTATGTTGTCCCTTGACCAAGTTTTGAGGAAACATTGGTCATGTTTGACTATTTTTTGGACTTCGACAGGATGGTCGAAGATGGACCACCCAGGTGGAGCAGAGATCGCAGGATCTCACTCATTTTGTGGCTTGTGGACCCAACAAAGGGTTTTAGGGTTTATGTAACGGGTTATGGGATGTCATCCCATGGGTTTACAGATGTTTAGTCCTTTTTGTAATGATATAGATAAGTAGCTAAGCGATGTAAGAAGTAGATCTGGTTGGCTGTGTGCAAGAATGTGTTAAAGGCTTGCAGAGCTAAGTGCAGGTGTTTTGTAAGTTTGTTTGTGCACAGACGTTGTATGTAAGTGCTTTTTGCTATTGAGGAGTTGGCTCTGTGCCTTGACCTAATTTTGGGGAAGGTGGATCTAGTGCGCTGTGTGCAGATCACCTGTCCACTACGGAGTTGGGATCTGTGGCTTTGTGCACAGGAGAAGATGAATGTAAGAAGATTGAAGACTAATAATGAAGAATAATTTAGTGGACGTAGCCCCACACTGGAGTGAACCACATATATCCTGTGTCTTGATTTGCTTTGTGTGATGTTGTTTATATGGTTATTTACTTAGTGTTGTTGTTATTATGTATAATGAATGCTTCTGATGTTGTAGCTTAGTGCTTGATACTGTAAATGAATGTTAGATATGAGCCAATGCTATGTGCTAAGGGGTTTTAAGGGCTTCATCTTGATTGTTACTACGTTGATCTATAATAAGGGCTTTATCTACGGTGTGAATGAGATTCAAGAACTAATTCATATTGTTGGCTAAGTGATTTGTTAAGTGTTATAATCACATATCTGTGTCCCAACTTGGTTGTAGACACTTGAGTCCTGCAACCCCCCTTGCCTCTACATTGGGTGAGACTTCATGTGCTTCACAGGTGTTGCCAAAAGGCCCAATAGTTAGGTTTTTGTTGATTCGTTGTTGAAGCGTCAAACCCTGAGTCTGCCCCTGTATCAACAATCTATAATTAAATTTACCATAATAGGGTGACCATCATTATTCTATTTTATCTTAACAATATCAATTTTATTAAATAAAAGAATAAAATATATGACACAACCGATGGATTTTCTACCCTTCCTATGAATGCATGTCCTAAAGTAAGAGTTTAGAAAAAGATCAAACATGTTACAAACAACAAAGTCATAGCAAAAGGCTCAGTATAAATCTCTTTCAACATTTTCTAAGCTTCTTTTGTATTTAAGAGTTAGGTTAACATTCTACTATGTAAATAAAAGATTAATACAAGAATAATAAGAATAATGAGTTAAATAATATTGGATTAACCCTAGGGATTTTAGCAGAAGAAAAGTATCTCATATATGAGAGGATTATCATTCTCTAATTTAAAAGGAGGGTAGTCAATCGGAAGATTAAACTTCTTCTACAAAGTATAGTTGAAAGGGAAAAAATAAAAATAACAATAAAAACCATATCCTTGTAATTAAAAGTCATATTAAACTAGATATATAAACTATAAGGATCACTATTTAATAAACTTTCATTTGTGAACTACGATATCTATTAATATAACAACAAATCCTTATAATTAAAAGTCATATTAAACTAAATATATAAACTATAAGGATCACTATTTAATAAACTTTCATTTTTGAACACAATATCTATTGATATAACAACAAATGCTACCTTTCCCGTGCACATCAACCTTTTGTTCTAGATTTAGAACATGGTATATCTATGAAAATCAAAGATTCAAAAATTTTGATGTCCTCCTGTTTATACATGCAATATAAGATTGTACTTCTTAATCTCATTTTGTTATTTTGAAAGATATGTTTTATGTTTTAACAATATAAAGATTTAAAAAAAACAAATTTGAAAAATACATATAATGATTAATAATTCAATTATTAAAAACATGATTAATTTGAAAAAATAAGTTAATATAAAATAACAATAGTAAAAAATACATCAATTTTATCCATTTTAAATCTTTAACAAATATTAACCAAAAACTTTCAAATTCTTTGTTATATTTACAACAATAAATTTCCAATTGTATCTTCTTTGTAACTTCTCTTTCTTCTTTTTTTTATATTTTTAATTTTAAAATAATACTTTCTATTTATGAAGAAAGATAAACCTTTAAATCTATTTTACACTTAATATTACATCGATATTTAAAATTTGAATTTATCTTTCTTTTTACCAAAAAATTAGATATCAAACTTAACAAAGAGGAAATGAATAAGCTAATCAAATTGGACCATGAGCGTAACAAAAGAGCCTTGAACCTCATAATTTTTGGTATAAAAGAACAATAAGAGGAGGATACC
>JASDQU010422092.1:0-10118 GCA_032191745.1 Picea mariana
ATAAGTTGCAACAGTCAAGCCAAAAGGGGAGGCCCGCGGGCTTGACCCTAGGACCTCCCCCCATTATAATGCCTAAATATATGTGCCATAACCAACAGGCCAATGACCCCACTTTGTAACCAACGCATTTTTTATTATTTAAAAATTGCATCCACCCAGATCTAAGAAAGAGGAAGTGCATGGGTACGATTGGGCATGTAGTTCGAGGAAAAGTGCTCATCATTTATTGCATGTTGCAGGGCACGAAAACTAAGATAGAATTCCTCTTAGGCATGGGAGTGCCAGAGTCATATCAAGGCGTGGAGACAATCATTTTTGGGTAATTCAATACCACAAATTTAGTGGTGTTGTCTATTTTTTGATCTGAGCAATACTTCTGCAGCTTGATTTCAAAACAAGGTATACTTATGTATTTTTCCAAATTCTTTTGTTGAGTTAATAAGAAGGCCTACCCATTTGAGAGTAGGACCCGGAGATGTAATCCACCAGGGACAAACTCCGTTATCAAGTTTTTTGTGTTCATATTTGATGCTTATGTCTCTTCATTGTTGAGCTTTTCCTTCTTTAATGGTGCACTTTAATTTATGCTCATTTAATGCAATTCTTTATAAGTCACTCGATGAAAAGATCTTGGATCATTTTAAAACCATACTAAGCTTCATAAGGTTTTTTCCATCTAAAGTTGATGTAGGTGATCAATTTCTAAGATAAACTGCAGTATGGACTGCTTCAGCCCAATATTTTGTGCTCAATGCTTTAAACTACATCATAGATATTTCCATGCCCATGAGAGTTCTGTTAATCCTTTTAGTAACTCCATTCTGCTATGGAGTATAGGAATTTGTCGGTTGCCTCTTAATTCCATTGTTTCGACAATAATCATTGAATTCAGTTGAAGTGAATTCACCTTCATTATCAGTTCTCAAAGAAACAATCTTTTCTCTAGTTTCATTTTCAACCATGTGTTCAAAATTTACAAACTTTTCAAAAGCTTCAGACTTTACCTTTAAAAAGTACACCCATGTCATTCTAGTTTGGTCATAAATAAACAATATAAAATATCGACATCTACCAAAATAAGATTCCATTGGACCACATATATCATTGTGAATCAACTCTAAATACTTTGTTGCTCTCCATGAGCTGGTTGGAAAAGCTTCTCACTTTTTCTTGCCAAAAATGCAGGCTTCACACTTGGAATTTTCTTTCTTGAAAGTGGGAAAACCCTTTACCAAATCATGGGACTTAAGTTTCAAGAGACTATCAAAGTTTAAGTGACCAAATTGAAAATGCCATAATCTGAATGAAGACATTTCGGAATTTACTGTTGTTGAAACCTCTTGCTTTCTTTGGATGACTTTTCCATTCATTCTTAGTAACTTCCCATCTTCATATCCAGTCATTATTGTTTTCAAGTTATCCTTCACTGAATTTATCTTCACCAAACCATCATGCATGATGATTGGATGTCCGTCTTCTCTGATAATGACTAAGGATAACAATTTTTTCTTAAAAGATGGTACATACCAAACATTTGAAATCCATTTTTCACCAATTTCAAAGACAAAAACTTTCACTAAACCTTTTCCTTGAGGTATATGAGTTGTATCATCACCTAAATAAATGGGATTTAGTTGAACATATTTATAATTCCAAAAATAGTCTCTATGATAAGTCATATGTTGAGTAGCTCATGTGTCCAATATCCAATCATTTTCAAATGAATCTACATGTTGAACTTCTGAAAAAACATATTCATATTGATCATCCTGGTAATCTTGATCTTCTGCGCCCGCAGGGGTGTAGACCGATTGGCAAGTGCCGTGTAAATGGAAGGAACTATGTAAAATGAGGTCTCAAGGTCGATTCTCACCCCGATTTACTTGGAGGGCGTGCTTGCGGGCTGTGCGTTTCTACCTAGGGGTTATAAGGAAGCCGGTAGGATTAAACCCTGTGTCACGTGAGTACGATACTGCCGTTGTTACCGATTCCCCTAGTATAAAAAATAAATAAATAAATAAAAATAAAAAAATAAAAAATAAAATAAAATAAAATAAAAAATTCTTGATCTTCTGCATATTGAGATGATTGTTGAGAATTTGAATTTGATGTCTGATTAAACTTTGGCAGTTGATCATTGTGTGTAAGATAGTTTGATGCATAAGGACCCATATTTAAACATCTTTTACATCTTACTTGACTGAAATTTCTGCCTCTTCCCGACTATGGATTTTATTGGGAGGATTACTTTGAAAATTGTGTTGATTAAAATTTCTACGACCTCTACCTTGACAACGAACTCTGCCATGACCTCGATTAGAAGACTGATTCTAAAAATTTCCAAAATTTTATTTTCCTCTTCCTTTAGAAATTTCAGCTTTGGTGAAAAGAAGATCTTCTCCTGATTGTTTTTGTTTTCCAAAAGACTTACTGTTGGAACATGAATAATTTTGAGCTTTTTAACTTTAGATTTCTATCCTCTTACATTCAAAACCTCTGAACACTAAATCATCAAATTGATAATAACGTTTATGATTGGCTAAAGTTAACGATTTGAATAATTATTGTGATTTTCCAAGTGATAAATTCCATTGGACTTTTTAATCTCTTTGTAAACAAATCTGTACGAAGAATGATAGATTTTATAAATCTCTTCGAATTTCAAAGTTATTTACCATTTGCAATTAACAATTTTTTATTCAGTGAAGAGATTACAAACTTATCTTGTTACATGCAGGCTAGTTTTATCTCCTTAAGGATTATGGCGCCATGAAAAGTTGCAAAGAAGCCTGATGGATCATATTTTATAATATAGCAGAATGCTAAACTAGTTTAGAAGCCTGATAAACTAGGAAAGGGACCAAATATGGCAGGGAAGGTCTAAATAAACAACGAAAATTCCTGAAGTGATAAGTCCTCGAAGTGAGACATCTGGCATCGCGTGTCCTTTTTATTTGGATGACCAAGATTTACTTTAGAACTCCGGCCTTTGGTCATTCTGAGATGCAAAATAAACAAAAATCCCTGAAGTTGTAAGTCCCGAAAGTGAGATATCTGGCGCTGCATTTCCTTTTGATTTGGATGGCTGAGATTTACTTCAGAACTCCAGGCTTCAGGCATTTTGAGATGCACAAAAAAAAATCCTCAAAGTGCTAAGTCCCCTAAGTGAGAGATATGGTGTTGCATGTCCTTTTAATTTGGATGACCAAAATTTACTTCGAAACTCCGAGCTTCAAGCGTTCCAAGATGAACAACAACCAAAACTCCCCGAAGTGCTAAGTCCCCAAAGTGAGATATCTGGTGCCGCATGTCCTTTTGATTTGGATGGTCGAGATTTACTTCAGAACTCTGGGCTTTGGGTGTTATGAGATGCACCACAACAAAAATCTTCGAAGTGCTAAGTCCCTGAAGTGATATATCTGGTGTTGCATGTCCTTTTGATTTGGATAATTAGGACTCTGGGCTTTGGGTGTTTTGAGATTCATAATGCCACAAAGTCCTGAAGTATCAAAGTCCCGAAGTGACGAGAGAATGCCACATCAACCGAGCCTGTACTACTCTGGGAGAACTTCATGCTTCATAATCCAAAACTCCCGAAGTGCTAAAGCGCGTGGAAACCATCAGTTGAGACATGGGGCACACTCATTAGCCATGACATGTGGCACTCATTTATGGCCATTTGGAAGCGCCATTCACCCATTTCCACATGACGCATGTCAACCTTCTCTCCATGACACGTCAGCACAATGATGTCAAGTCACCAAGTCAAATTCGAGAGATCATCCTCTGGGAGGTATTTCTGCTCAATATTCAAAGCTCTCGAACGCCAAAATTAGCACCATCTATAAACTTGGTTAAAAGGATTTTGAAGTTGGAAGATAGATAAAATTCAGTGTGCCGCTAAAATAACAAGATTACCCAGATCAAAAATTGCAACAAATCAACGACTGAGAGAGATTGTGGGGGGCGAAGTTGCGCAGGGTTTAATTTTGAAGGGCGGTCCCGCAATTTAAACCGCAGTTTTCTCTCGAGGGTACGTGGCATCACCAAGTGCATTGTGGGGAAAAAGGAAGGTTACCTGAAAACAAATTCCTTGTGCCCCTGCAAAATTGACCATTAGAATCCCAACTCAACACCTATCCTCCACCCACTCCACCTTTCACCCTCCAACCTATCACACCCTCCATGCTCCTGATACCGTCCACCTCACTACCTACATTCTCACATCCACTCATCCCACCTCCTTATTGGATACTTTTCCCCACTTCATCCTTTCCATAGACAATTACTCTTCCCTGTGACCATTATCCATCCCTGGATGAGCCGACCTTGTGTTATTAATCTAATTATCCTTCCCCCCATGGCCTTGACTGTAATTGATTACCTCATTGAACATACCCGAAGGGACAGATGGCAACGAAATCAAACAACCAAGATAGTATTCTAAACAATTGAGGTGGCCTTAATAACATGTGTACTCATCCCAGTTGACTAAAGGAAATGAGCGCTTCTACCAATAGATGAAGAGACAGATAAAAGCGCCAGTAAAACTCATCAATATTCACACATAGTTTTTTTATTCAGAAGTATGCTATTTTAGTTAAATATTGTAAGAAGTCCAATGGTTTTCAGTTGTGACAGATTTTTTATAAAAACATAGATTTGAGATCTATTTCAGGTTGCTTCTTGCCGAATGTAATAGAGAAAATCTCTTTTTGAGTATTAATACAAGTGCAGACATAGAATCTGATTTTCATTCAATTTGAGTTATGTGTTTCCTCTGTGTTTCCATTTCCCTGAATTTCTTTATGTAATTCCTCGAAGAGAGATTGGTTGCAATTTAGTATTACAACTATTGTGATCATATTAGACCAACAATTCATTTAGTAAACATTTTTTCCTCTGTTATTATTGTGAGTAAAACAAGATCTGTGATCTACGTGAATTATTGCATTCTATATAATGTACAAGGGTGTGTTCTTTACCTTTCTTCCACTACAAATAAGGTGAGACTCATCTATAATTGATGTCTGACTTTGTTTAACATCTTTGTAAATATTTTCTACACCATTTTATATTATAATTGAGACTCAGATAACGAGATACAACCTATGTACTGTCCTATTATTAATTTCATTTAAAGATCATTTCTCATAAAACTGAAGGTAGGAAAAGCACTCATTAAAACATTTTCTTTAAACACTTCTGATGCCTGACATTATTCTTTGAGCCTTAGGAAAAATCTCAGGAACAAAAATTACTATATTGAGACAGTAATTCACTAAGTGAATCAAAAGTTACAATTGATAACTTATCAGTTATTTGCAAAGTCTCAAGAAAATTATTATAATATGGAGGCAAGCCATTTATTACAATGGAGACTAGAAAACTATCTTCAAGTTTAGGAAAACCACCTTAGATGATTTCCTAATGAATGTTCTTAATCCTTGAAATGTATTCTAATACATCACCATTGTCTGCTAATTTTTGTTTAAACAATTTCATTTGTATATCAATTCTATAAGATGCAACAGGAGTATCAAAAAGATTCTTTAACAGATTCCAAGAAGACCATGCATCTTTGGAATTCTCAATATGAACAAACATGTGTTCAGTTACAGAAGAACATAGCAAGGCAATTTCTTTTTTCATCTTTCAAATTCCATTTTTCTAAATAAGTAGCAATGGTTGGCTTAGTTGGAGCAGTATAACCATCATAGATATCACACCATAATTCATTATAGATCAAAGTGTTCTGCATGTGCCGACTCCAAGATTTGTAATTCTTGGGTCCATCTAACTTATCTGATTCTATGAATAGACTGATTAATTTAGACATGATGTTTGTTGTAATATTTAAGTGAATAATCCATAAAACTCCAAAAGAGAGACACAAGATGCCAAAAATAACGAGTACACAATCCACACAAAAATAGTACTTTTAAGGGCTTGACCTTGACCCTTTAAAAGTCTCATTGGAAATGGAGTTTTAGAGAGTATTTTACTGGACTCTTCTCAACTTCTGATCATTCAAGACTACAATAAAATCTTTCAAAGTTTGACCCTTTTTACAATATAGATATCCTTTTACAAGTAATAAAATGTGCACCCCTTGAAATAAAGTCATCAATTACTTAAAATATTACAACTCAAATGTCTAAAAAATTAAAATAACAAAACTCTTTAATCCGTACTTCAATCTGGTCCTCAATGCAATACTCAATCCGGACCTCAATCTGGACCTCGATATGAACAAAGATTTTATGCAACAATTTTGATAATTTAATATTAGTTTAAAGAATTTTCCACAAAAATCATCCTGAAGGGGATTCAAAAGAAGGCACACAACAATCATATGACATGTAGAAGAGGTCGGAGTGGCAAAAAGCTCACCAGTAGATTCACACATGAGAGGTCCAGGTGGATGTAATCGCACCAGTCTGAGTGGAGATACAAATTCTTAGGATATTCTTGTTGAGATGGTTATTTCCTCAGATATGTGTTTGTCACAGATCTACTGTTTGAAATTCATGAGATATTTGTTCACCTCATATCTAAAATTCCCAAAATTTGTGTTCTAGTTATGGGCATAAAGAAAATTGCCTCAGAAATGAATATGGTTATTTCCTTAGATCTTTGTTTGCGATGGCAATGCAACAGAAATAGTAAACCTCATATCTTCATTCGTGTTTTGTTTATGGGTCCACCACATTCAGATCAACCCTCTTTTTGCAAACCCTATACAAAAAAAACAACAACAATTGCAAATGATGATGGCTATGCAACAGAAAGAAATCGTGAAAAAAATTGAGTGGATTAGCTCTTTGTGCACAAGATCTCCAGAGGAATTTCTTTTCAGGAGGAACTAGAGCTGATCCACACAAATTCGAATCTTCATTTTCACCGGTCTGATGTCATAGATTCAATCTAATGACTTTCTGTTAAATTCAGATGCGATCCAAAATGACTTTCTGTTAAATTCAGATGTGATCCATGATTCGGTCCTTGATACGGTCCTTGATACAGACCTTGATACATACCTCAATACAGACCTTGATACATACCTTGATACAATCCTTGATACAGAATAGATCTGAAAATCTATAACAATATAGAATCTACAGCTCTAAGTTTAAATTGCCAGATTTATAAAATGATATGAAGCAATGTTTACAAATGATCCCTTTAAATAAAATATCAATGGATCTATGAGATCTAAAGATTGGTTAGTGGTTAATCAAAATCCATGTATCTGATGGTTTTTGGATAACCACTAATCAATCTTAACACTTTTAGGTGTCCAATAGCATCCCAATGTATAATGTGTATGATTCAATTGCATGTCATTGAACCATAATCCTGCCAAAGTCTGCCATCTCTGGAAACTCTCACTATGTAATCATGTGAGTCAGGATGACAGAAATTTATTTACTTAATGTAAACTCCAATCTGATGAGAGTGAACCAAGAGAAGTGAATTAGCTTCTAGTCTGACACATCCTTGAAAACTCCTGACAACTTAATAAAATTCCAAGCTGCAATGCATAAGGATCATCTTGTCCTCTGCTAGGTTGAACGACCATCTATGTGAACCAAACATCCACATCATTTCTCTCAAAAACACAATCAACATACCAATTATGTATGATTCAACTTAAACTTAGTGAGCCATAATTCTGCTAAAGTTTGTCATCTACAGACCGCAGTTGCCCATTTGGAAAATTTCATGCCCATCTGGCATATTTGTTGTCGAAACTTTTAGTCTAACAACCAATTCAATTCCATCATCAATTCCCCCCTTTATCACCTGAAAGGAGATACCACAAGTGGTTTCATGAACCATCGTCATTGGAATTTTGAACTCACCCCCCTTAATGGGCATGATAGTTTCATCATTGTACTCCCTCCTTCTATGCTCAAGAGAGTACATTACTTGTTCCATTTGAGTACAACACAAAGTGGGCATGTGGAAACAACCACATGTTATCTCATCTCATGAGGGCCATGCTCAAAAGCTATTCCATAAGGGGACCACTTATGTGAGGTACAAAAATGCTATGTGTTGCAAGATTGGTCTTTACATGAGATTGAATTCCATGGTAAGAATTATATAATCGCTTGGTTGTTGATGACCACTGCCAAGGATCAATCCACTCATAGTGAATCTTCAATCTTGCAGGATTCTTCACTGTTGAACATTTTTCTGGAGAATGGTTAAGCTTTCCACAATGCTAGCAAGGATGGAGGTCAAAACATTGATTCTCCTTGTGACCAACGTGATTGCAATGTTGGCACTTATCATTTTTATTTTGAACTTGAACAGGTGAAAGTGAATCTTCTTTAAGGAATCCAACACTTTGGAACTTGATTGGTATGGAATAATTAGGAATATGAAAGGTAACTTCCTTGTCATATCCAAGTCCTGTTCTATTCTTGTTGTAGCTAATTTCTTTCCAAGGTCTGATGATGGGCTTGGAAAGAGTATTCTAAACCTGTTGCTTTGAAATATATGTAAGTGGATTTACTGCATGTTTTTGCAAGATTGAAAGGTTTTCTTCACTGAACTCAAAAGAAAACTCTTGAAATTTGCAGATCTACAAGTTTGCAAATCAAAAAAATGATTCAATCAATTATTGAAAAAATTGATAGCTACAATGACAATAACAATTTTCCTTATTTTAAAACAGCAACAGATTACCTTAGTATCGTTGCCCTTGAGTTTCAAGAGATCCTAGTTGATGTCAAGAAGTCTTCCTTTATTCCTCAATCCATCACCAATTCTCTTCCATCACAATTTTCACCATGGCTCTGATACCATGTTGACAAAGTGTCTTTAGACACGTAATTTTATTAATAAGCAAAAAGTGATTACAATCTGAAGTGAGAACTCATAATATACTCCTTAACATTACTTGAAGAAGGAGCTAGTTTATATAGCTTAACTCTAAACTAAAAAATAAGAGAACAACCAATCACATAATCACATGAGTATGATAGGTGTCATTTACATAGAAGCTAGGTGTCGTTATCCTAACAAATTAGAATAAATTAATTTCTAAAAACATTTATACTAGAAAATACTTAGAATATAGAACTTTAGGATTATGAGGCTAACACTTGTTTTTTGGGTTGGGGCTACCTTTTCCCTTCTTCGGCTGTGAGGAGTTTGCATATCCAAACTCTTGCCTCTTCTCCTTAAATTTCTACTCAATCTTGACAACATATCTATAAGTCGTACCCAATGATGCGATGTCCATAAACTACATTTCTGTTTGAATGTATCTATGAAGAAAACCCTAATATTTGAGCAGCATATTTCGTTCAGAGTCTTTGATACCCAACTTGGTGCACAGGGTATGGAAAATATTGGTGAAATTTGGTACTATCTTGTCCCTTTCTTGATGTATGGTGCTCCATCTTGTGTATTGGTCCTCATAGCTTCCAATAGGATAGAATTTTTCTTTAATGGCATCCCTAAAGGAATCCCATGTGGGGAAAACTACAAATATTACAGATTCCCCTATTGCCCTTTTCTTAGATTAAGTATCCCACCAATCCTTAACATGGGGGAAGGCCTTGAGGAAACCCAAGTACATTTGGAAAAGTCATCAATGAAATTTAAGAAATATTTGCACCCAAAAAAGGAAGGACAAGAAAGTGGACCATGCAAATCATTGTGAACAAGTTGCAAAGGGCTCAAGGTGTGCCAAGAGGCATGTTTGTCAAAATTGTCTCGATTATGTTTACCAAGAAAACAACTGGAACAAACACCATCTCTACATGAAATAGGAGGAAGACCAGTCACCATTTGTTGATTACATAGTTGTTGCAATGGGCGATAGTTTAGATGACCAAACTACTCATGCCAAAGTTTTCTCAAGTCATCACTATGAGCAACAAAAACTGATGAAAAATATGATGACCCAAAGTTGTCAAACTTCTACAACCTGGTAATATAATCAACAATTATAGTTGCAAGTGTTGGATCATTTTTTCATTGATGCCAATGGTTTGATTGATTGATGTCAAGTGATTGATTGATGTCAAAGGATTGATTGATTGATGATTGATGTAATATAATATGTATTTTCCTTGATGAGAATGCATAGATGAAGATGG
>JASDQU010422096.1:0-10118 GCA_032191745.1 Picea mariana
GGAGGGTCATGTAATTATGATGCTGAGAGCATAGGTGACATTGAGTTTCCCTTGAGGTATAGACATCTAGTGCAACGATGGGAACCTAATGAGCTACCTGAAGTGGACACATATTTCTTCATCAATAGGAGGATGTATCACACTGCTCCTTCGTCCTTACATGGATTGGGGTTATTTTCCATGGATGGCATAAAGGTCGGCTATGGAACTGTAATTGAATTGATGGAGTATGTCGGACCATTATACAAATACAATCATTGGTTGATGTTGGTCCGATATACGCGAAGTATGTGGAGATACGGAGTTGCCGCAAATTATATACAACTAGTAGATAACAATCAAAATAAAGGGGAAACTATGTATATTGATGGAAGGCCAAAAGCTTCTGGAAACATTGCGAGATTTATAAATAGTACACGACCAATGGAAACAACTAATAAATTGAATTGCATATTTGACGGACGCGAAGGAAATCATATATTTGTATGTGCAACAAAAACAATAGTTCCGGGTGAAGAGTTGTTGATCAATTACAACTTAAATTGAATAAATGGAGGGGGTGCGACTATGGGGGTAAATATCTTACATACCATTCAACTCAACCTTTGATCAATCATTTTTATAATTTATCGCTGCAATATTTCAATTTTTTACTGCATATATTTACTTTTTCATTTTTTATTTTCTGATATTATTGCAATATTTCATTTTTTTAATGTTACAATTACTTTCATAACTCTTGTTGATTAATTTATTGTGTCAACATTTGTCCAGGGTGAGTGTGAGAAATCAAACGCTACATCGGTCCAGGGTGACTGTGGAAATGCACTTGTTGTGCCTCAGCAGGTAAATGTTAAATATAGTAACAACTTATGACTACAACAACTAAAATTCTAAAATTTCATTATTTATTTTCTGATATTACTGCAATATTTCATTTTTTTAATGTTATAGGTGAATTTCATAACTTTTTTTTATTGCTTTATTGTGTCAGCATCTGTCCAGGGTGACCGTGGAAAATCACCCGCAACATCTGTCCAGGGTGACCATGGAAATGCACCCATTGTGCCTCAACATGTAAATGTTAAATATAGTAACAACTTATGACTACAATAACTAAATTTCTGAAATTTCATTATTTATTTTCTAATATTACTGCAATATTTCATTTTTTTAATTTTACAAGTGAATTTCATAACTTTTGTTGATTGATTTATTGTGTCAGCATCTGTCCAGGGTGACCGTGGAAAATCATTCGCTACATCTGTCCAGGGTGACCGTGGAAATGCACCCGCTATGCCTCAACAGGTAAATGTTAAATATGGTAACAACTTATGACTACAAAAACTAAATTTCTGAAATTTCATTATTTATTTTCTGATATTACTGCAATATTTCTTTTTTTAATGTTACAGGTGAATTTCATAACTTTTGTTGATTGATTTATTGTGTCAACATCTGTCCAGGGTGACCGTGGAAAATCACCCGCTACATTTGTCCAGGGTGACCGTGGAAAGGCACCCTCTGTGCCTCAACATGTAAATGTTAAATATAGTAATAACTTATGACTACAATAACTAAATTTCTCAATTGTTAAAGTTCATCTCATTAATTTTATTCATTAATGTATTGTGGCATGGTCAACGTGGGAAGGCACCCACTGAGGATATTGAGTACAAAATATTTTATTCCACTGACCCAATAGAACCTGTCGTGAAGGCCTTGAAGAAGGAAAACATAGAATATCTAGGTTTGTTTCGCAAAAGACCCCTGACATAGAAGGACAGGGAAAGAATTTTTGCTACAAAATCTAATAACTAATTTTGGGGTAAGTGGAATCTTCACATATTTTTATCAGCTATGACAATTTCATATCTGTTTTTTTGTTTTATATTTTCTATATGATATGATAAAGTAAATTTTTTTGTTTGTAAGAGTTTTTAAACCCCGTGCCCCAAGAACCTGTCGAGCCTACAACTGCTATAGGTAGCAGTGCTGGTCCAATGCAACAAAAAAGTCGAGATAGCAAAGTACAAGTGATGATTTTTTACCCTCCTAAGGTTCCCCTCGAATCCATTGATGAGCACAATGATGTTGACCAGCATGACACACCGGAGCATGATGAGTCGGATCCTGGGACTCCACATGACTCCGTAGATGAGTGTATTGTAGATGGAGAGGAAGTTATTCGTGAAGAAGCATGAATTAAAAGCACTGGATCACTAGATCTCACCTTTCTGGTGGATTACGCATCTGTTCCAATCAAGATTCAGAAGATTGCAGGTGTTTGTTAATTAATTGATTCATTTTTATCATGAAATGGAAATGGACATTTGTTGAGATTATTATAAATTAATGGATAACACGTTTCAGCAGGAAACAATGTTTTCTACATAAACTTGAATGACAAAGCATTGGAGTTGTTTGGCCCCACCATTCACACACGGTGGAATGGCAAAGATAGCGAAAAGAAATATGAATTGATAGGCCACATGGTAAACTTGTTTGTCAATACGTTCAGCAAGAAAGTGGTTACAAAGTTAGCCGACGAGAATTTAAAATATACCAGGGCCCAATATAGGGAGAAATTGCAATTAGACCTCAAGTATGAGCGCCTTCCCATGGTTCTGGAGAAAGCATGGAAGGCCTTGATAGAGGATGCAAAGGAGAACTTGTTTAAAAAACAAGGAAGACATCCACGACTTGGTCAAGCAAGGTACAACACATGTCATGTTCTTAGTGAAATATGCTCATTTATGTTTTTCTTTCTTGTTTTAAGTAACAATTCCGATATCTATTTTTTTTCAAAAATTCCATACATAGGCTACCTGACACCTCCAAAGAAACCAAGGATAGAATGGAAAAGCACAGGCAACATAAACTAGGCCAGGGTGGCTATGGAAAACTAAAAGCCTAAATCGTAAGAATTAAATGATTAATTGTGGTGAATATTTATTTAATAGTAGCGAACAAATATTTGTTTTTATTACTGGTAATTTTAATGGTGTTATGCATTGTAGTTAAATATGTTCGACACTTCTGCCACTGAGGAGGACCTAAATCTTGGTTACAAGCACAATTTTAAAAGTGTGATTGAATATAGGAGAAGCTTGGGGAAGACTCCAATCTCCCCAGCCACGCAGGTAAATAAAATGACTAAGGAAACCGCAGTAGCATGCTTGTAAAGTCTATTCATATTTTATTATATCACCCTTAACTAAGTATTTATGTTTGTTTTCAAGCAAAAGTGAAACCGCAGTAGTGAATCTAGTGGTATTCAGCAGACACCACTTCATACTAGGGAGCACATGTCCAATGATAGTGGGGAGCAGAGTGCCCATTCTGGTATGTATGATTCAGAATTATAAATATTTACTGTGATTGTAGATATTTATTTCATGACTTATACTTATATATTATCTTCTTTAAATGGAAGAGCATGTAGCTCAGGAGGGTGAACTGTGAGAAGAACCAAGTGGACAAGAAATTAAGGCACCAACTGTCATAGCTACACAGACAGGTAAAGAGAAATATTGTAATGTTAATCAAAATAATGAAATAGTTATTTCAATTATATTTCAACATATCGATATGATCATTTTCGTTGTTGCAGTTCATGCCCCTGCACAGATGCCTCCACGCACTTCTCAGCAACGTACCAGAAGTATGGTACATGAGCGCATGGAAACACAAACAATAGAAGGGTAGGGCACAATAAATACAATGTCAAAGGATGATTATGATACCCCAATCATCAATTTTATGAATGTAAAAAAACATAAATCAAAGAAAAAATAGATGTATAAATTCATGACTTGTATTTGGATGTTTATCGATGTTTCTAGTATGAAACATTTTTTATATGAATTAAAACATTATTCTTCAATGTTTATATGTTCATATGTTTTGATGACTATCCTAGTTATGCATGAATGTCTATATGTTTTCTATATAAACAAAATCATTTGTTGGGTATGGGAAATTNCATGTTCAATAGAGAATAAACTATTCTTGAAACAAAGATAATCTCATTAAGGTATGCGACCACTTAAGTTTTTTCTAGAGTATTTTACATAACTGAATGCCTGTTTATTTGCTTATATATTATTTACTCATATAAAGAATTTGTCTTCTATGATTCATGCATGTCTTGGTGATGGAAATGCATCTCGTGGACAACTCTTATCAATTTGTATGGGCTAATGGATTTGGAGAAAGTAAAATGATAAGATAATGGTTTTGACATGTTTTTTAAAGTATAGAACTCGATGTACAACTTATGGAGACATAGAAATGTAAAAATACAATTTTGATTATTGTTAAGATATCCATAATTTCCAAAACATTACTAGCATCAAATTAATGTATGAGACCCCTATGTTTGTGGTATGCATAGAGGTTTTATTCATTGTCCCACAAACAAGCGGGTCTCATACATCAATTTGGTGTCTCGCTAGGTTGTGACCTATCAATATATTTTTGAGATATACAGCCCCTTCAAACTTTCCAATCAATTAGGACACAACATTCCAACTAGATCCAATTAAATATCCACAATTCAAAGGAAAATACTCTAGTGGAGAACAAGTCCTCCTTGTGTACACATGATCCTCTTCTTCAATGACCCAAACTAGTGATCTCCCTCTAAGTACAAAAAGAATCTGATCCACCCTTCTAAGAATGAAAGCGTCCAAGCAACCATTCCCATGAGAGACCATATGGTTGTATGACCATAGGACTCCCAAATCTACCTACATGATCTCTACCCCTTTTGCAACTCCATATGGTCGCGGGACCTTGTGCCCTAATGTGACATTATCCCTATGTGGATCTCTCTCCTCGTGCCCTTGAGTGGATCCAAAATTCAACTCATAGGTTATGTTGAAGGTTGATCCTTCCTCCATAATAAGATAATGGCTCGTTGTGTGTTGGACGAAAGGGTAGGCACCTCTATTTTGGGATTTCTTCTTCACTCTAGGTTGAGTCCCAAGTTTCTTGTTAGGTGTAGTTTGTGGGTTGTTGCACCTAGATTGGGATTTATAGTGGAAGTTAGTTAGATTTGAACCTGAGTACAATATTGGATCATAAAAGAAGGATATAATATCCTATTAACATTCATTTAGACCAATTTGGCATGTCAAAAATGTGTTAAGCACCTTTGATGATGGAGGGTAACCAACTTCCTTCTTCATTTTCCCTTTGAACTTAAATCTGACCATCACACTAATTAGACATTGATGGAGAGTTTAACAATGTGAATTGCTTTGCATCATCTGGTGACATTGAATGGATTGATTCTTTTTTCTTATTTGAATTATCTAATGCATGCCTCCTCTTCATCCCCTCGAGGGAGTTGTTGGGTAAGGAGACTATCGACAAATGGTTTGATTCATGAGTTATTGTATCCATGTCTACACCACCACCCCCTGTGGATTGGTCAAAGTCCTTTACAATAACACATGCTTGGGTACCTCTAGAATATTTTTTTTTAATGGCACCCAAAATACATTCTTTGAGTTTTCCTTTTTCGAGTCTTTCCAACAATAAGATTTGTTATTCTTCTGCCTATTAGATTGAAAATCATTTGCCTTCAGAGAGGAAGTTGCTACATTCCCATGCTCAAAAAAGACTCTACAACAAAAACCAATATGTTCATAGCCTAGTCAATGTGTTCCATGATTTCTTTGGTTTTTTATCTATCTTCTTCTTCCTCTGTTGCATAAAGTTCTTCAAAGTGTTGCCTAGCTGCTTCTTTCACTTCTGTGAAATATTCTATCTTCTACCCTCTTTCTAAGTACATTATTTTAATTATATTCTTATGCCCCCGTGCTTTAGTGTTCTTGTGAAAGAAAGAAGTGTTTCTATATCTCTCTTTCAACCAAAGGCTCCACGATCTTAATCACCATTACTCTTCCTCCTTTCTAAAGACCGCATGCAACTTTTGGCTAGTGTATCTTTCTTCCTATAACATGTGCTCAGTGACCTCATCCTTTTCCATTTGTTTTTGTATTCCTTCTAGTTGTTTTTGACATTCTTTCCTTTCTTGCTCTAGAGGAATATATAATATTTTAACCCAATATTTCAGAATCTGTTTGACTACCTTTAGTTTAGATTCCTAGATATAGTTCGGAGACCCTGTAATTGGTTTCTCCCGAGTATCCTCTACAAGAGCCAGAAATTCCTCCTTTTGAAGCCATAGAGGGTTAAATCTAAAAGGAATGGGCCCAAAATTTTCTAAGTGTTCAAAGGTTATACCAATAGGCTTATGATTGAAGACAACAAAAGGTATAATTTTAGAAGAGATAATATAATTAGAGATTAAAAATCACTATGAATGAGAAACCTATCCAAACGAGCTGCAATGAAACTAGGATTCACTCTTTTGTTACTCCAAGTATACTTTCCTTTGGCTAGTTTTACATCTAAAAGATCCCAATCAAAAATTAAGTCCTCCATTCTTTCTCTCATGGGGTCATGAACTATATTACCTCCCTTTTTCTCTGAATTTATCAAAATAGTGTTGAAATCCTCAACCACAATGCTAGAGTTTGAACCATACTTTTTTCCATGTGTCTAGTGTTGAAATCCTCAACCAAAATTCTCATAATTTTTCATATAGGAATAAAAATACATGTATCGCATAAGGGAACTTTTGACAATCTAGATATTTGAATCTTCCAAACAGAGATTGACCAAGGCAGTGATAATTATGTATGAAAACTAAGCTCTGATTTTGTAGGAATTAAATTTAATATATATGATGAACCACATGCGTACTTATTTGGTGCAAGATTACTTAAACATCGGATAGATTACCCATTATGTGATGTAAACATGATCACAACTCCTCTTGAAGCAATTTCTAAAATTACAAAATCCCCAAGCGGTTCAAGTGGGTTATGACTTGAAGGTGCATTTCCTGGAGGTAGTCAAATAGGTGGATCTACAGGGGTAGATAGTCATGACCAGATAATGGAAGGTGGATCTATTGGGGTAGCTAGTCATGACCAGATAATGGAAGATGGATCCCAAGGATTACTTTCTTCTTTTGACCTTTTTATGGAAGATGGGAAATTATAATCATAGAATAACTCAAATCTTTTATTGAATGGTTGCAATGGCTCAGTTTGTTTCTGGCATTCATTCTCTCATCATTACAGCCAAATAATTCCAAAAGTTTGATTGTGTTAATGAGGATAAAATTGTGGCACTCTATTTCCTCCCAAGGATATCGGGAAAGAGTGAAATCATATTTATGGAGACGATTAATCACATCAGCCCCCTCTTTTGTTGTTAGAAAGCATGCCACTAGATTTTTATTAGCACTAAACAAAAGCAATTGAAGGTGCCAAATCCAGGTTACTTGACTATTTCTTTTTTTTTCACTTAACATATATGACATCTACTACAAGAGTACCTTCAAATTCGATCAAAATGAGAAACATGAAAAGGACAAATCGATATAATCCTCCTGAAATTTTGGCAACTCTTGATAAGCTAGCTATCATTTAAGAGAAACTGACTATTGCATGTCTAAAGGTGTGGGATTTCTTTCTTGTAGAGTTTACAGTTCATTATACATATTTATGTCTATTGTGAAAACTCCATGTGTCCACTTTTTCAAATGTACGCCTTGGCACAGAAGCAAACAACTACAACTCGGTTCAGTTGATGTGTGTGATAGAGCATTCTCATTATAGATCATCTGAATATCATTCCACAAACTTTTTCTCTCCTAGTAGTAGATCGGGCCAAGGTCACATATCCTCCTTTACTCTGTTTTCATAAATGAGGTATATTAGGCACTTTATAATCCTTTAGAAAATGTAGCAGATATAAAATCTAATCTTGGTAAGATAATTGACATGAAATCCCATTATAGAACTGTGTGAAATTTTTTAATGAGACAAAGAGTTCATTTAATTAGAGAATGGTTTGTTACCAAATATGATAAGCATGGAGCCTTCAGTTATCAACTATGGGTGTCTTATGCATCTCTATACCAAAGGTGATAGGCTTATAAAGCAATGGAGATGAGTAAGGGAATGGAGGCTTATGGTATAAAACACAACACAAAGATGTATTCAATGTTGATTAATGGATATGTGCAATCAAATGACCGTGCAAATTCCTTTGCCATTTTATTTTAAAAGAAATGATGAGAGAAGGTTTCAAGCCTGATTTTGTATCTTATAACATTATTTCAAATGCATTTTGTAAACTTGGTAACATAGACCATGCCATTAGAACTCTTAATCAAGACCATCACCATGAAATTTACCACCATAATTTATGGATTTGCAAAATTTGGAGATATGAGTAGAACTTTAGAAATGGTGGATCCAATGAGAAGATGTGGCTACATATTGACTAAAGAAACAGTGATCTAATCCCCTTCACAAGTTTGTAAAATATAGAAAAAAAATGACAAGTGGCATCATTTCAAAGGGTTTAAGTATTAGTTTTTAAAGTTCACGAAAGAATACAAAAAGCATCAAAATCTACTCAACCTTTGGGAGAGATAGGGAAAATAGTAAATTGTTACTACAACTGGAATGGTTGGAGGTTAAATAGCATCAATTTTATTATTTTGTGGGAATATTAGGACACCAATTTCATGAGGTTTCGAGATGCCCCAAATCATCTTATCTCCCATTCTAATTTTAGAAAGTAGTTACACAAAAAGAGGCTAGAAATCAGTAATCAAGAAAAGGATAAAAGGTAGCGGTCAAGACTTAGAAAAGGTTGGAATTTTTATAGCCTGGATATTGAGTTTATTTGTACCCCAGGGGATCATTCTATTATTGAAGATTTGGGTTTCTACCAAAGGATTCACCACACATGGTTGCAGAACCAATTTTCCTTTGTTTTATTGTTTCTTTCTTGTTTCTTTCATCTCTTTTTATTGTTTCTTTCTTATTTATTCCATTTCTTTTTTTTCGTGGAATTTATACATCCTATCTACAGTGTTTTTATGTTCACAGTTAATGAATAAGTTATGATACAAATTCCTTGTGGCTATTGCAAGGATTCTATGAACATTTATAAATAGGTTATGATATTTAGTATCATTTTGTATCCTGTCACAAATGTTTCTGCAATATCTATAGTACGATTAAAGAATTCTAAGTATAGCCATATATGGTTTTTGATATTTATTACCAATCTGCTTTATGCAAAGAATACCTTTCATGCTTGAATATATCTCCACCTCACCTACAATTTTCATGAATGAGTTTCAAATTATTGGATTCAATAGCCAAATGCCTAGCACGTATTCGGTCATATCATTAATGCCTAAATACCTCCATACATCTTCTATGTTTGTGATACTTGTGTTAATCTTTAAATAATAGTGACCTTCATTCTCATTACCATTTGAAGTTATCTATCCTTATTTAATATTCCTCTGCATCTTTCATTTTATCATTTTATGTTTCAACCATTTATAAACAAGTTATAATATTTACTATCATTTTGTATATTGTCATGATTGACACTCTCTGCACATTTGTAAACAAGCTAGGATATTTGTTATCATTTTGTATTTTTTCATGAATGTTTATGCAATATCTGTAATATGATTAAAGAATTATAAGTATAGCCATATGTGGTTTCTGATATTTATTGTCAATCTACTTTATGCAAAGAATACCTTTCATGCTTGAATATATATCGGATATCTACCTCACCTACAAGTTTTCTGAATGAGTTTTGTTATCCCCAACTCCTAGGGATAACTAAGGAGATGATGTCTTGAGGCCACAGGTTGCAGACATGGAGTACCGAGAGACAACTTGACTAGCAGTGTCCACTTGCACAGACATAGATCCACTTCACCATCATAGTTCCAAGTTCATCATGAGGGTATCCACCACATCAATTGGCTTCCAGAAGACATTGGGTCTTGCTCCATGAGGTACAAGTCAGGTATTATGGTGAGTGTCATTTCAATATTTGAGGAATTTGAGTTTGTTGTATCTTAAATTGTTTTTGATTATGTAGTGTTTGCTTGGAAATTATGCTTTTTCCCTTGTTTCAATTTGGTGGTTGACATTGCGCCCTAGTAAGTGGGTCACCCTTAGGGATAGGCGTGCTACTAGGAGGTCCTCTTGACG